>JAJLRB010001063.1:0-47628 GCA_020976825.1 Odocoileus hemionus
ATCCTTCTCGGTTGGAAAAGCCCTTCCCTTTTGGGGGTCGGACCCCAGGATTGCAAAAGGGGCCTTTTGGCTTGGAACAGGCCTTTTGTTTGGAAAGGCCCGTTTCCCGGGGCTCTTTTGGGGGGGTCGATTTTTGTTTAGGGGAACGGAATTGGGGGGGCCCCCAGTTTTGTTTTGGGGGGGATTTAGGAACCCTTAATGGGTTAAAGGGTTTTGGAGCCAAAATCGGGCCCCGGATTTCCTTTTAAAATTGGACCCCCTTTTTTCCTTCTTTTTAAAGGGGTTTCCCTTGTGGGCTTCTTCAATTCAGGGGGCCTTAAACTGGTTTTAATTTTTACAGGGAACTTTCACGGAAAATCGGTCCAGGGAAAAAATTTTTAAAACGGTTCTTAGGAGGAAAAGTTTTTAAAGGGCCCTTTGGGAAAAGGTTACTCTTAAAAATTTTTTTCTTAATTTTTTGAATTTAATTTTGTATTGTTCCCCACTTTTTTCAAAATTTTTTTTATTAATCAATTAAATAATATTATAAATCTTAAACTTTTAAAATTTAATAAATGTTACCTTTAAAAATTTTATTAATTAAAAACCAATCAAACCTTTTGGTACAATTCACAAATTAATTTTAAAACACCCAATAACTTCAAAATCATTTAAATTTAAAATCATTTTAAAAATTTTAAATAAAAAGTCTTTAATAAAAAATAATAAAAAATATTTTAAAAAAATAATAAATAAAAATATTTTGAACTTCCAATTAAAAAATTTAAATTAACTTAAACATTACAAAAAAATTATTAACTATCAAAAAATTTAAAAAAAGAACAACTGTTTAAAAATTAAATACAAAATTTTTTTAAAAAAAATTTTTTATTATTTTTCCCCTTCCGGAATTAAATATTTGTTTTTAAGGGGAAAATTTTTTGGTCAAAAAAAAATTAAAAAATTTTTTAACAAAATTTTCAAAAAATTTAATTTTAATTAAAATTTTTTTCCCGTTTAATAAATTTCATTTTAAAAATTTTTATTTTTGATTAATTTTAATAGGAAATTTCTTCAATTTTAAATTTAATTATGAAGGAAGGAAAATTTTTTGGGAACGGGAACTTGGTTTGGGGGTTTTAAGTGAACCAAGATTGGATTGTAAGGGTAAATTGATAATTTCCGATATTATGAAAAGGGGGGAAAAGGCTATTAAAATTAATTAACAAAATTTGAAAAGGGAAATTAAAATGTAAAACCCCAAATTAAAAAATTTTTTAATTTAAAGCCATTTAAATTTTTTAAAAATGGTTTCAAAGGGAACAAATTTATTTTTTGTAAAATTTTTTTTATTTTTTAAATGGGAAATTTTTTCCAAACCCTTTTTAAATTTTAAAATTTTTTTTAAACTTTTTTAAAAGGATGTGTAATGGAAATTTAATTAATCTATTTTTTAAAATATATAAAAAGGTTTTTGCCTTCTTGTATTGTTTTTGTAATATTAAGGTTGAATTTTTGGAAAACCCTTTGTAGTGATTTTAAATTTTAAATAAATTAAATTGCGGTTGAAATTTTTTTTGTAAATTGGAATTTAAAAATGTGTTAAAATTTTTTTTAAAATTTTTCCACTTAAGGGTTTAAATTAAAAGAAAAAATTTTCCCCTTTTAAGAAAATTTGGAAAATTATTTTTTTTAATTTAAACCCACAATTTTAAACCAAATTTTACAAACCGAAGGGGGGCCCCAAATTCATTTAAAAGAGTTTGGGGGCCAATTGGGTTTAAGGAATTGGGGGAAAAAAGATTTTTTTTGAGGGCGGGGTTTTGGGTTTTAATTTCCTTTTTTAAACCCGGCCTCTTTTCTTTGGAAGGGTTTTTTTTAAGGGCCTTTTCCTTTTCCCCAAAAATTTTTTTTAATTTGCCTTTAAATTTTCTTTAAAAATTCTTTTAAGTTTAAAAATTTTTAAAATTTACAAAAACAAAATTTATAAATTTTTTGTTTTTTCCGTTTGGTTCCTTAGTTTAAATGTTTTTCTTTTAAAAGGAAATTTATTTTTAAAAGAATTTACCAAGGCGAAAATTTGGAAATTTGGGGAAATTTTAAAATTTTTTATTTTATTTAAATTATTTTGTTTATTTAATTTTTTAAATTTGGGGGGAAATGAAGGAAAATAAAGGAAAACTAAATTTCCTTTTAAATTTTAAAAATTTTTCCCCCTTAAATTCTTTCGGAAAAAAAATATTTTAGGAAAATTTCCCGGAAAAAGCCCAATTTGGACAAGGGAAAAAGGGGGATTTAACCCCTATTTCGATTTAAATCCATCCCGAATTTCCCATAAATTTTCCGTCCTTTCCACCGGGGGGAAATGGGCTTTGGCGGGTTCAAAGGAAAAGGGGGGGCGTTTTTTAAAGGAAAAAGTTTTAAAGGGTTCAGAACAAGTACCCCCGGGGGTCTAAAGCCGGCGTTGAGGTTTCCCCGCAGAAGTACCAAAAAGGGGAAAAAAGAGAAAAAAAAAGCCCGGGAAAAGGACAAAGGGCTTAATTTTTGAAAGGGCTAAAATTTTAGGAGTAATGCAACAAAAATTTGGTTCAGGCAAAAAACAAGGAAATCAATTAAACGGAAGGGAAATTTTTGGATTCCCGCGTTGTTTGGTTCGTGGGGCTGTTTTTAAAGGTCGCCCTTTTTTATGATTCGGGGTTGGGAATCAGGGGGCATCAGGCAATTGCCAAACGAGCCTTTTGTTGCTACGGATCGGACATCAGGACCTTAGACTTGTGACAGTGTTCTTGGGGACTCTGAATTCCATCCAGGAATCAGACTCTTTCATGTTTGATGGGGAACCGGATTGCTCTGGATGCAGGGGAATCGGTCTTGGAGGGGGGGAAGCTGGATTTGGAGTTGGGTGGAACTGGGTATCTCGAGTTGGTTAGCTCAACTCAGTTGTTCGGAACGGATTTTCTGGAGGGACTGGACTCTAGAGCTTGGCAGCAAGGTGCCTCTTGTGATTGGACCCATTTCCGTTCAGCTCCCACAGTGATTGTCGGATTCCTATCAATATTTTAAGCGGAGTCAGGCTTGTTGTCCTTTTGACGCAATGAACTCCAAGTTCCTCTCGAATTTTCATGCGGGAAGTGAGGCCTCTGTCGAAAATGACACGGGAATAGGGCTTTCTCTAAGTCTCCCACAGGGCATTCTACACATCCCTTCATCTTGAGAGGTGCGAAGATAGCTGCATTTCAAGTCACGGGAGGGAAATCGGCCATATTTCGAGTCACGGCAACTCGGTGTTCAATTCCACTTGAGGCAGGCAAACTCAGGGTACCCTCTCACATACTATAGCTGAAGAGCGGCCTCTGTTGAGGTGCTCTGTGGAAAAGGTTGCCATTGCCTTTGATCAAAAATAGGGAATCAGCTCTCATCGCGAGATGATTTGGTGTTATCCCGTTATCTTTCCTTGAGTTGTGTGCTGAACTTCGGGTTCCTCTGGACTATATTTCACTTTTTTATCGCAACCATGAAATATCTTGTATGTTAGCATTGTAAAGATCATTGAACATATTCATCAAATCATAATGTATTGTGCTATAGACACTCACCTTCCAGTACAAATGTGTTTTTTATTAATCATTTAACAGCTCAAAATTCCTCTTCAGCTCTTCTGCAAGATATATCCCTTAGAAGAGTTCTAAGCCAAACGTTCAGCAAATTAATGCTTTAAATTCCTAATTTCATTTTCGAAATGACCCAAGCCTTCAAAACCAAAACTTCTACTACTGACGTTCAGCAACAACTCCACAACTAATACTCTATTCAAGAACCATCGATAATAGAGAAAATAGAATCATTTAACTAGCAAAAATACAATTTTTTTTTATAATAGAGCTTATTAAAAGTTTTCTTATATATATACATATATATATTTATACATAAAAGATTACCCTTGGGTTTGACCAATCGGTATCTTACCCCAAATATCATAGGCTCATTAAAAAAAGTATTATAAACATGTTGATGATCAAACATTCCTATAGATAACATATTATATGAATTACTTTCAAATTTATAAAATTACCAATTTGAACACCCTTCAGTTCATGTAAAGAAATCCAATAGAGCCATATATTCAACTACTAAAAAGAAAACATAATGAGATAGATAATTTTAATACATACATAGTTCCCTTATAATTTAAATACTTTTGTTTTTATTATTTGGCCCAATATGTATCTGTAGTCCTAGATCATGGGATGAATGCAAGGAATATAAGTTAATTAGGTTTTTAGGCCTATTTTATTCAAACAGACTGAATTTCAAAAAATATATTACTTATATTAAAGTAACTATCCTTTAGTAAATAATACTTTCATTTTCATATGATTTTTTCGTTTAATTAAATTATGAGTTATGTCAATAATAAACTTTCTATTTTGTCTAGTGTATATAAGTGCATGAATTTGTCAATAGGACGTGAAGCCTGGAAATTGACAATGCTGGTGTCATGGAGAGGCAGACAATAGTATCTTGGGGATTAGGATAGCGAAGCTGTGGACTGACTATGGGTAAGTAGGAACGATGAATATTTGCGCTCATAGAGGATTAAGATATAGTACTATCTTGAACATTAAGGCATATGAAGGAAAGAGGAGAGTTGTATTCGTCTAAGAGTAAAGGATTTATAATCATTTGAACATAATAATATTTTGTCAAATTGAGGAAATAATGGATTTTTCATAAGGGTTCAAAAGGATTATATTTTTAACTTGTTAAAATTTGTATATTTTTTGTTCAAAAGAATTCAAAGAGCAAATTTAATAGTCATTTTAATGGCTGTCATAATTTTAGCTTATTATTTCTTTCATAAGGCTTCTTGTTAAATGGCATAATTCTATTTTAATATAGTTGTAAGGTTGGCTCTATGAAAAAGTGAATTATATTGATTTGCATCTAATTAAGATTTGATTTAAGGTATGCTAAATATCATTTGAAGTGGCTTTGCCTATCTGTTAGATAATATTTTTAAATATATATAAGCTTGAGAAACTATTTAAAGACTTTTGTTAGTCAGATTTGCAAATACTTAAATGATAATAAGAATTTGAGGTTAGAAATTTTTCCTAATTGTATTATATGGCAGAATTTAATTAATGTGTCTGCATTAATGATCTGTATCAAATATGCTCTCCACATTTATGGCTAAAAGATGAAGGCAATGAATTAGAAATTGTCCCTTGAAGCCTAATTGAGGAATCATAATTGATTATCTTAATTGAACTTATTGGAAATAATTTTGATTAGATCAGCCCTGAACCTGAAGGTTTTGGAAGAGGGTCAATTAGTTAGGTACTGAGGCCCGCTTTGGTAGGAAATCATTATGTATTTAATAGCACTGCTGACGTTTTGGGCAAAAGAAATTTGATCTTTTTTTGTGCAGCACCTGGAGTCTCTTTGATTTTTGAAGTTTTCCATATCAATTTAAATTACTGTTTGCAGTGCTTTTCGTACCAGGGCAAATTTGAAGCTTTTTATTAGCCTTTTGGATCTTTCAAGATTTTCTCCCATTAAGCACTTATCTTTTTTAAAGGTTGTACTTGTCGAGTATTGAATTTTAAGTTTTCCTAGATTACAAGACTTTATTATCAAAATATTGATGCATTGCAGAAGCATTGACATCGATAGACATTATAAATGTTTTTATGTTTTTTGTTTTTCTATTAGTATGGAATCAGTTTAGTTAGCTTAAATTAAGGTATTTTATTAGGTCCAAAAGAACATTGGATGCGATGTTGCGGAAATTTGGGCGCAGGAGGTAGAAAATTTTTTTGGTATGTATTTAGTTTGAAGTTAATCATTAATTATGTTTAATATGTTTGTTGTTGCTATATTGAAGGCAGTACTTGAATGGCAGAATGACATTAAAAGAGTGCAATGGCAGATATGGATATTTTTCCTCTTGTGTCATTTAACACTCTGCAGAGCAATCAAATCAAATGCCATTCAGACTGGATTATGTACACTGTTGAGGAGCCTATTCACGGTGAAAAAGAAGCTGAAATGAGAATTTACAAGAGAAATATGGGCTGCCAGTTTTAACTCCAGTAACGACCTCAAGGGCAAGCCTCAGAATACAGTTCCATCCATGTCCGCAATTGCTGGGCAAAGAAGGGAATTTGCCGGACTTCTCAAAGGAAAAGGAGTGTTTTCTTGTTAACAGGAACAAATTCTTGGAACAGGTTCAGAACACAATAACGGCCCAGGGGTTAACGCAAGGCAGAGCTTCCACCTCAAAGCAGCGAATAGATGAAGAGCGGTAAGAGGAGAGACTGACCGGGGATCTTCTTAGGGAGCAAGGGCTTTGTTTTTATGAGAATAAGGCCTGAGTCAGGAATCTTCAGGAATGTAGGTCAGCAACAAACCTTAACTTTACAGGAACAAGGAGTTACTTGTCACAGGCGGGACTCTTCTAAAGGAGGGGACTAGAGTTTTGTCTTAGAGCTCGCTGACCTTGTGTCTGGATTGGACGTGGTGCTCGGGAACTCGTGTTTGGAGTCAGACTTCCCGTGTTTGATGAGGATAATCGGGATTAGCTCTGGAGCGCCATGCAGGGGATTCTGGACTCATCCTTGATGTCAAATTTTGCTGAACACAGAGCCCTTTCTTGTTGCTGTGGTGACAAAAGGGTTCCCGCTCTAGGACTTGTGGACGGTGTTCATGGGTGACCTCTCAGAAGTTCCTTTCCAGGGAAGTCCAGGACTTCTATCTTGTTTTGATGGGCAAACACCGGAATTGCTCTGCATGCCCAATGCAGAGGGAAAATCGGGGAATCATCTGGGCAGCGCGGCGGAATTCTCGTGTTTTTTTGTTCGAGATTAGGCGGTGGGAAACCCTGGGGTATCTTTCTCGAGTTAGGACTTGGATCGGCTCTTTCAAAACTCGAGTTTGTTCAGCACAAGTCCGGGACTCAATGTCTAGGTGCAGAGGGACACCTCGAGCTTCTCATCGAATGCTCTTGGCAGGGCCATTAGGGATGCCTCCTTTAGGTGAGACTTGATACCCAGTGTCCCTTTAAGTTCCACCAGGTGATTGTTGGATTCCTATCACTTTTTAACGTGGAGTCAGGCTTTTTTGCTCCTTATTGTCGCATTGAACTGCTCCAAGTTTCTCTCGAAATTTCTAGGGGATGTGAGGCCTTCCTGTCGAAGTTGGAGGTGGGGAACTAGGGCTTTCTCGTAAAAGTTCTCAACAGGGGAATCACATCATCCTACTATCTGGGAGATGAAATGACTAGCCTGCATTCAAAAGTAACTGGATGGATAAATCAGGGCGCTAATTTCGAGGTTCAGGGCCATCTCGGTGTCCATTCCGCTTGGGGGCTCAGACAAACTCAGGGCTCCATCTCACTTACCTGGTAGCTAAGGAGAGGGCCTCCTTTGTAGAGGTGTTTTTAGAAAGTTGATTCCTCTCTTGAGACAAAACAATAGTGAATCAGCTATCGTCTCGTGTTTCGATTCGGGGAACGTGATACATTCCTTGAGTTAGTGGTGTGCTGAACGTGGTGTTCCTCGGGACTATATTCCACTGTTCTATAAGCAACCATGAAATATCTTGTATGTTAGCATTGTATAGATCATTGGTACATATGTTAGAATAATAGTATATTGAATACAAAATCGTTTCCAGTATAATATATATTTTTAGTATTCATTAACAGCTCAAAACTCTTCAGCTCTTCTGCAGAAATATCCCCTTTTAATGAGAAGCCTAATGTTCAGCAATTAATGCTTTGTAATCCTAATTCATTTCGAAATGACCACGCCATTCAACAAGGCTTCTACTACTTAGTCTCAGCAACTCCAGCAACCTAAGGCACTTAATTCCAAGAGACCACTCCAGATAATAGAGCGAACTAGATCATTTTTAGCAAAAATACAATTTTTTTAATAAGCTTACCCCCTATAAAAGCATTATATATATCATATACATAATATATAATATATTACATAAAAGGGAACTTTTTTGAGACATCGTATCTTACCCCAAATCAAAGCAATAAACAAAAGAATTATAGAATTTGTATGACTTACAAGGCATGTACCTACTAGAGATAACCAAATATAATTACTATTAAAATTACTTTCACACTTAATACATGTTTTACCCAAATTTGAAACCACTTCAGTCTTTGTAAAGCTTAATCCAATAGAGCCCATTAATGTCCAACTATCTAAAAACGTAAAACTACATTGAGACATATAATTTTTAAATTACATAGACATAGTTCCCCTTATATTAAAATAACATTTTTGTTTATTTATTTAATTTTGGGGCTTCCACCAATTTGCTCATTGCTGAAGTCCTATAGAGTGGGATGCATCTTATGCCAAGGACATGTTAGAGTTAACTTAAGGTTTTTTCTTAGTCCGACTTGTTGCTTATCCCAGGTAAAACTGGAATTGAAAAAAAAAAAAACATAAATATAATATAATATATATATAATTTAACAAGTTAACTTTTACTTTTACACACTTGAATCAAGTACCAGTTGTTGCAATTTCAATAAAGATTTTATTTTCACGCAGGTTTTTCATTGGAGTTCTAAAAGTATATCATAGCCATTCAGTGTCAAAAAAATATAACTTCTCAGTTCTTGTTGCTATAGTTTATTATTAATGATATATGCATGAAACGAATTTTTGTCACATAGGACGAGAAGCTTGGCTGCAAAAATTTTGACAATGCTAGGATGTAATATGGAAGGAGGCAATGGAACCGCATTTCATTACTCTTGTCTGGAGAATCTCAGGGATAGGGAAGCCTGTGGGCTAAACGATCGATGGGGTCGCATAGAGTAGGACACGTCGAAGCGACTTAGCAGCTCAGTGACAGACGTTTACGCCTACCATGAGGTAACATAGTATAATTAATCTTTCATGGGCGATATGATTATAAACGGAGAGAAAAGTAGTCTCGCCTGTCTTAAGATGTAGAGGCTATTCAAACTTCAATCCCCCCCGTAATCAGTAATAATTAATGTGCCAATTAAGTAAAAGTAATGTGAGTCTCGGGCTCAAATGGCACCCCAAGTTGCCAAAAAACGATTATCATTTTTTAAAACCTAGTTTATAGAGACCCATTTGTAATAGTCATTTTTGAGAACAAAAATAGGAGAGTTACATAACGAGCATGATTCTACATATGTTTTCCATTTTAATCTGTTGTGTTCATACGTTCTTTAGAGCTTGTAATTATTTCTTCATAAGGGCAATTAAGCTTTGACTAAATAAGCCATACAATTTCTCCATTATTTTGAATAACGATTTAGTGTTAAAATTAGCTGTGGCCCAAAAAAATGTGGATGTATGATTCATTTGCCATTGCATAATTAGAATGCGTCGATGCGTTAAGGGTCATCTATCATATAAGTCGTAAGTTGTAGGTTGGCCTTAGTGTCTATCCTAGTGTAAGATTGAATATTTGAGAAATCTAGCGTAATTGGCTTGGAGAAAGTTCCTCCACATTAGCGAATAGACTTTTGTATAAGTCAGAATTTGGGCTTTACAATACTTACGGATATGATCATGTTAACCCATGCTGGGGTCCAGAAGAGTATTTTTCCGTTAATTTTTGATATTTATCGATGGTCTAGAATAATTTAAAATAACTTGATGTCCAGAATCATTGATTTTTTTATGATATCTGTATTACCACTTATCTAGCTCTCCCTACATTGGTAAGCGAAATAGAGTGTAAGGCCAAACGAAGTAATTGAGATAATTTGTGTCCCCATTGTATTGCAATAAATCTGAGCTGACATCAATAATTTGAATTTGCTCCTTTATAATTTTGAATCAATTATTTCACACCGAACAATAATTCCCTTTAAAGCCAATTAGATCAGCCCTGTAAAAAGCCTGAAGATTTGTGGCGGCAGTCCAAAAATTCTAGTATAACTCTAGATGAGACATGCTTAAGGGTAAAGAAAACATCATTTAGGCTTTATAATAGTGGCTGTCTACTGGCCGGCCTGAGGTTTGAGGGAAAAGATAGAATTATGCCCCTCTTTTCTTCATGCAGGGGGAAGGGGGTCCCTCTCTTGTGAGTCTTCGTGGAAATAGATTTTTCCTCAATTTCAAATTTAAATTTATCCTGCTTTGGGGAGTGCTTTCCCTGTGGCTCGAAGGCAAATTTTTTGAAAAGCGTTTTATTAGCGTTCTAGTTACAGTACCTTTTTAAACGGTATTTATCGCCTCATGGTAACAAGCCACTTCATGCTTCTGTTTTCAACAGGTGTAGATTGTTTCAGTCTATAATTGCAACTTTTAATTTTAGACCTAGATTGTGAAAAGATTTATTTAATCAAATAATATTCCAGGACTGCACCAAATGCAGCTCTAGCACTTTTGCCATTTCTGATATGCCTTTATAACTAAGTATTTCCACTTGTTTTTTTGGTTTCCTTCTCCCGTTTACAGTATGGGAAAATTGCGCTTCTATCTACTTAAAAATACAAGTAATTTTATTAGGTTCCATTCATAACATGTGAGATCGACTGTGGCAGGGAAAAGCTTTGGAGCTCCAGGAAGGGCTACAAAAAAATTTTGAATATTTTGTATTGTTTAATGGAGTTTTGTAAAGTTTAATCACTTTATTTATATGTATATAATATGTGTGTTGTTGTTGCTGAATATTGGAAGGCTAGAATATACACTGAAATGCAGAATGACAGCTTTAACGATAGAGAATATAAGGTAGAGATCAACTGAATAATTTTTCCTTCCTTGGCTGCTCATTTAACATTTTCTTTGTCCGAGGCAAATTCATGAGTCAAAACTGCATTTATCAGGAACACTACGGATTATGTTTACTATGTTTGAAGGCACGTTATCGCTGTCGTGAAAAACAGAAGTCCTGAAATGTAAAGAATGGTGCGCAAAGTAGATAAATATCGGGGGTGGCTGTCATTTTACCCATGCTTAGTATTTACAGAATCAATACGTCCATGAGTCACTCCACGCGATATTCACATAAACAGTGTACGGTCCTTTGGGGACATGTGGGGTCCATTAGTGGACCGAGAAGCTTGTGATCGGAGTTTTGGCGATCAAGAAAGGAAAAGAGAGAAGGAGGTGATACCTTTGTTTACACATGGGAAATATTGTCCTTGACACAGGGGTTTGCAGAATCTCACAAGGTAACAGGCGCCTCACGAGGGGGTCTTAAAGAGCGGGCAGACTTAGAGCCGTGGACTCCCAGCTCCAGAGAGTCAACCCGGAAACGATAGACAGCGAGAAAAGGGAGAGAGAGACAAAACAAAGACCGGGGACCTAATCTTCATGGAGCAAGTGAGGTGCTTTAATGATTTTTACTATGGTAATATACAGGCTACAGTCAAGAAAATTATATTCTTTGGATAGTTAGGTTCAAACAAACCAACAAACTAGTAATGGTTACCAGGGAACAAGTGTAATATGAGTCGTACACAAGTGTAGGGAGGTGCAATCCATATCTCAAGAACGGGAAGTGGGGACTAAGCAGCTTTCGTTAAATGAGTTCTCCTGTTGCTGAACTTTGGTGTTCCTCTGGACTTTGGACGGTGTTCTGGGATACTCAGTTGTTGTTAAAGGAAGTCAAGTCCCAGTTTGTGTTTGATTAGGGGACTTTCGGGGATGGCCATTGGAGCACTAGTCAGGGGGGCATCTGGATCATCTCGAGCGCAATTGCCGAACACAGAGCCCTTTTTGTTGCTACGGTAGTATGAGGGACAACACCCCCCCCCTAGACTTGTGACGAGTGTTCTTGGGGATCTCTGATGTTCATCCAGGGAATCCAGACTCCGTTTAAGTTTGATGGGGAAAATGGAATTGCTCTGCACATGCAATGCAGGGGAATCGGGAATCATTCTACAGCGACGGGGAAGTCTCGTGTTTTTTGTCGAGTTTGCGGTGGAACAACCAAAAGGGTACCCCACATGCAAACCCTGGGGGTATATTTCGAGTGAGTGATTGGATGGCCCTTCAAAACTCGAGTTTGTTCAGCGGAAAGTCAGGACTCATGTCTAGTTGCAGGACACCTCGAGGATTCTCATCGAGGCTTGGCAGGGCAATAGGGATGCCTCTTTAGGTGAGACTTGATACCCATGTCAAACCGTTCAGCTCCCACAGTGATTGTCGGATTCCCTATCAATTTTTAAGCGGAGTCAGGCTTTTGTCCTTTTGACCCATTGAACTTCAAGTTCCTCTCGAATTTTCAGGGGAATGTGAGTACCTCCTGTCGAAGATGAACGGTGAACTAGGATTCTCTAAAGTCTCCACAGGGCATTCAGTCACATCCCTTCATCTTGGGAGATGAAAGACTACCTGCATTCAAGTCACTGGATGGAGAAATCCACGATATTTCGAGTCACGGGCAACTCGGTGCTCATGTCCATTGAGCAGCAAACTCAGGGTCCCTCTCACATACTATAGCTAAGAGAGCCTCCTGTTAGGTGCTTTGAAAGTTGCATTTCCTCTTGAGATCAAAAATTAGGGAATCAGCTCTCATCTCGTGATGATTTGTGTGTACCCGAGTATCTTTTCTTTGGTATTTGTGTGTCTGAACTTTGTGTTCCTCTGGACTATATTTACTTTTCTATAGCAACCATGATAAATTGTATGTTAGCATTGTATAGATCATTGTACATATTTAACAAATAATAATGTATTGATATACATCCATTCCAGTATAAATATATATTTATAATTCATTAACAGCTCAAAAATCTCTTCAGTCTTCTGCAAGAAAATCCCCTTAAAGAGTAAGCCAATGTTCAGCAATTAATGCTTTAAAATCCTAATTCATTTCGAAATGATCCAGGGCCATTCAACAAACTTTCTACTACTTAGTTCAGCACAACTCCAACCTAAGTCACTCTAATTCCAAGAGACCATCCAGATATATAGAGAATAGATCATTTTAGCAAAAATACAATTTTTTTAAATAGAGCTTATCTAAAAGCTATTCATATATATATACATATATATATATATATATACAAAAGATTACTTTTGTTTGACAATCGTATCTTACCCCAAATCAAGCATAAAAAAAGTATTATATAATGTTGATATCAAGGCATTCCCTACTAGATTAACAAATAATTATATTGAAATTACTTTCACAACTTAAATAAATATTATACCCAAACTTGAAACCCTTCAGTTGATGTAAAGCTGAATCCAAATAGAGCCCATTAATTCCAAACTATGTAAAACGAAAACATACATTGAGATATATATAATTTTAGATACATAGACATAGTTCCCCCTTATGAAATTTAAAATAACTTTGTTGTTTATTTATTAATTTGGGCTCCACCAACTTTTGCTCATTGCTGGAGTCCTAGATAAGTGGGATGCATATCCAAGGACATGATTAACGAGTTAACTTAAGGTTTTTCTTAGGCCTACTTTTTTTCAAAGGTAGAACTGGAATTCGAAAAAAAAAAAAAATATATAATATATATATATATAATTTTAACAAGTTAACTATCCCTTTACTACATGTGAATCAAGTACAGTTTTTCCAAATTTTCAATAAAGATTTTATTTCCTCAGTTTTCACTGGATCTAAAGTATATATAGCCATTCAGTGTCAAAAATAAACTTTCTCAGTTTTGTTGCTATTGTGTATTATTAATGATATATGCATGAGGAATGTTTTGTCACATAGGACGTGAAGCCTTGCTCAAATTTGACAAATCTAGGACTGTCATGGAGAGGGCAATGGTAACCGCATTTCATACTCTTGTCTAGGCGAACTCAGGGATAGGCAACCTGGTGGGCTGACAGATATGGGGTCGCATAGAGTAGGACACGACTGAACGACTTAGCAGCATCAGTAGCAGGACTTTTAAGCATTAACCATGAGGGTAAACATAGTCTACTTAAATTATTTATGAGGCCCGATATGATTATAAACGGAAGAGAAAGTTAGTCACTCTCTGGTCTTAAAGCGATGTAAAAGGCATATTAAAACATCAATCTAGTGAATCAGTAATAATAATGTCCAAATTAAGTAAAGTAATGGAGTCTCTGGTTACAATGGTCAGCTCCCAGATTGCAAAAAACGATTATATTTTTAAACTCTGTTTTAGAGACAACCATTTGTAATTTTCATTTGTATAACAAAAATAGGAGAGTTTCAAAACGAGCAAGATTCTTCAATATGTTTCCATTTTAATTGTGTGTTCATAGTTCTTTAGTAGCTTGTAATTATTTCTTTCATAAGGGCCATTGCTTTGTCTAAATGAAGCGCATAAATTTTCTCCATTATTTTAATAACTATATTTGTTTGTAAAATGAGCTGTGCCCCTAGGAAAAATGTGGAATGTATATCTCATTTGCCATGGCATAATTAAGATGCTTCCTATGCGTTTAAGGGAGCATCTATCACATAAAGTCTTAATGTTTAGGTTCCTTTTGTCTTTCCTATGTGTTAAGATTTGAATATTTTGATAAATATAATAGTGTAATTGCTTGAGAAAGTCCTGCAATTGGACAAAGACTTGAGATTTTGTATAGTCAGAAAATTTGGCTAAATACTTTCGAAAATGATAATTTTTAGACCCATTGCTGAGGGGGTCCAAAAGTATTTACCGTTATTTTGATATTTATAGTTTGGTCAGACTATTAAATAACAATGATGTCCATAAGCATTGATTTTTTGATCTGTCTTAAAATTGCCTCTCCTACATTGGTAGAGGAGATAAATAGAAGTGTAAGGCCAAATGAAGTAATTGAAAAATTTTGTCCCCCTTTGAATTGCCATAGAATCTGACTGACATCATAATTTGAATTTCTCCTTTATTAATGAATCAATTATTCCACGCCAACAATATAATTCCTTTAAAAGCCAAATTAGATCAGCCCTGTAAAAGCTGAAGGTTTGTGGCGCAGGGTCCAAAATCCAGTAGGGTACTCTAGAAGGACTGCTTAAGGGAGGTAAAGGAAAACATCATTTAGGGTGTGGTATATTAGTGCAGCAATGCGCTGGACGTTTGAGGGTTTGAGGGAAAAGATAGAATTTGCCCCTCTTTTTGTGTGCAGGGGGACCTGGAGTCCCCCTCTTTGTGGAGTTTCTGGAATGATTTTCCTCCATATCAATTTAAATTTATGCTGTTTGGCCCGAGTGCTTTCCCTCTGTGGCAGCAAGGGCAAATTTTTGGAAGCTTTTTATTAGCCTTCTTAGGACAGTACCTTTTCAAACGGGATATTATCTCCATGTAAAGCAACCTTCATGTTCTCCTTTTTAAAAGGTTGTAGCATTATGTTTCAGCTAGTAGTATTGCATCTTTTAAGTTTTAGATGCCTAAATTGTGAAAGCCTTTTATATAATCAATAATAATCCTAGTACTGACAAATTGCAGCTCTAGCACTTTGCCATTTCTGATATCGCATCTCATAAGCATAAGTAGTTTCTCTAGCTGTTTTTTTGTTTCTTCTCCGATTACAGTATGGGAAATAGCAGCTTCTAGTTCTAGCTTAAAAATAAAGTAACTTTTTCATTAGGGTTCCATCCAAGAGAATTTGGAGTTGCGACTGTTGGCAGAGGAAGAACGCATTTGGAGCACCACAGGACTAGCAAAAAATTTTGAGATATTTTGTATTGTTTTAATTGAGCCTTTTGTAAAGTTTAATCATTTAATTTATATGTATATAATATGTGTTTTGTGTGTTGCTGAATATTGAAGGGCAGAAATAAACTGAAATGCAAATGACAGCTTTAATAAGACGCATATAGGTAGAGATCACTGAATAATTTTTCCTTCTTGCTCTGTATTTAACATTTTTGTGACCCGAGGCAAATTCATAATCAAATCCGATTTATCAGGAAACTAAGGATTAGTATTCGACTAACTTTTGAAGCAACCTCTATTCACTGTCTAAAAAAGAATCCCTAAAGTAAAGCGTGGTGGAGCAAAGTAAGAAAATAATGCTGCTGCCATCCTTTAACCCATCCTAGTATATTTACAGACCTCAATACTTCCATGAGTCACTCCACCGATATACCACGTATACTAGTGTCCCTGTCCTTTGCCACCATGTGCTTGGGTCCATTAATGGACCGAAGCTTGTGGTCTGGAGTTTGCGATCAAAAGGAAAAAAAGGAGCTGATATCCCTTGGAATATTTTTTTTTTTTTTTTTTTACACACAGCCAATATTGTTCTTGACACAGGGTTTGCAGAACTCACCAAGTAACAGGGGCCTCTCGAGGGGCGTCTTAAACCGGGCAGAAAGTGAGCACGATGGCTCTCCACCTCCAGAGAGTCAGCCGAAAAAGATAGAGAGCGAAAAAGAGAGTGAGCGACAAAAAAAAGTCGGGGACCTAATCTAATGAGAGCAAGGTACTTTAATGATTTTTTAAGAGTATATACAGGCTGCATACAAGAAATCTTCGGGAAGGATAGAGTTCAACAAACCAAAACAAACTGTAACGGTTAACAGGGAACAAGAGTAATACTCGTCACAAGGTCATGAACAATCCATATCTCCAAGAAGGAAGGATCTAAGCAATTTTGTCTTAACCGAGTTCTCTGCTGAACTTGGTGTTCCTCTGGACTTTGGAAGGTGTCTCGGGGATACTCTGTTGTTGTTTAAGGAATCAACCACTTCTGTGATTGATGTGGAATTCGGATGGCTCTGAGCACAGCGGGGAATCTTACTCATCTCGAGCAATTTCCAAACACAGAGCCCTTTCTTGTTGCTGGTAGCACAGCAGTCCTCTAGATTGTACAGTGTTCTTGGAACTCTCTGAATTCCATCCGGGAATCCAGACCCTTTATGTTTTGATGGGAACATGTAATTCTCTGCATGCAAGGCGGGGAATCGGCACTCATTCTAGCGAGGGGAAATCTCGTTTTTTTGTCGAGGCTGTGCGTGTGGGGGACCTGGGGTATATTCTCGAGTTACGATGGCCCTCAAAACTCGAGTTTGTTCGCCAAAGTAGGACTCATGTATAGTTTGGAGGACCTCGAGATTCTCATCAGCTTGCAGGTGCAATAGGGATCGCTCTTTAGGTGAGATTGAGACCCAGTGTACGTTCAGCTCCACAGTGAATTGTCGATTCCGATCAATTTTTAGCGGAGTCAGGCTTTTTGTCCTTTTGACGTTGAACTTCCAAGTTCCTCGCGAATTTTCAGGGGGATTGAGGCCTCTTGTCAATGACACGGAACTAGGACTTTCTATAAAGTCTCCACGGGCATTCACACATCCCTTCATCTGGGAGATGAAAGACTACCTGCATTCAAGTCACTGGATGGAAATCAGCGCATATTTTGAATCACGGCCAACTCTGCTCATTCCACTTAGGCAGCAAACTCAGTCCCTCTCACATACTATACTAAGAGAGGCCCCTGTTGAGGTTTTTGTGAAATTGCCCTTGAGTCAAAAATTATGGAATCACTTCATCTCGAGATGATTTGGTGTACCGTTTTATCTTTGGGTTGGTTTCTAGAACTTGGTGTCCTCTGGACTATATTCACGTTTCTATACTAAACCATGAAATATCTGTATGTTGCATTGTATAGATCATTGACTTTTGTTCCAAATAATAAGTATTGTATATACATCCATTTCCAGAAATAAAATATATTTATATTCATTAACAGTTCATAAATCTCTTCAGCTCTTCTGCAAGACAAATCCCTTAAAGAGTAAGCCAAGGTTCACAATTAATGCTTTAAAATCCTAATTCATTTCGAAATACCCACCCATTCAACAAACTTTCTACTACTGATATTCAGACAACAACTCCACAACCTTAGTCAATCCTAATCCAAGAGACCACTCCAATATAATAGAGAATAGATCATTATAGGCAAAAATACCAATAGTTTTAAATAGAGCTTATCTAAGAATAATTTCATATATATATAATAGTATATATATTATATACACAATAAATGATTACCTTGTTGTTTGACAATCGGTCTTTACCCAATATCAAGGCATAAAAAAAGTATTATATAATGTTGATGACTCAGCATGTCCCTACTAGATTAACAAAAATAATTATATTGAAATCCATTCACATTTATTAAACATTATACCCAACGTTTTGAACCCTTCAGTCATGTAAAGCTAATCCAAAAAGCCATTAATTCAAACTATCTAACGTAAACGAAAACATACATGAGAGACATATATATAATTTTAATAATAGACATAGTTCCCCTTCTAATTTAAATATTCTTTTGTTTTATTTTATTAATTTGGGCTCCACCCAATTTGCTCATTGCTGGAGTCCTAGATAAGTTGGGGATGCATATGCCAAACAAGATAAGAGTTAACTAAGTTTTTTCTTAGGCCTACTTTTATTTCAAAGGTAAACTGGAATTCGAAAAAAAAAAAATATATATATATATATATATATATATATATATTTTAACAAGGTTAACCTATCCCTTACTACATGTGAATCAAGTACCGGTTTGCAATTTCAATAAAGTTTTTATTTTCCGCAGTTTACTGGATCTAAAGTATATGATAGCCATTCATGTCAAAAATAACTTTTCTAGTTTTGTTGCGATTCGTGTATTATTAATGATATATGCATGAGGGAATTTTTGTCACATAGGACGTGAAGCCTTGGCTGCAAATTTTGACAAATGCTAGGACTGTCATGGAGAGGGCAATGAACCGCATTTCAGTACTCTTGTCCTGAAATCTCAGGATAAGGAACCTGGTGGGCTACATCTATGGGGTCGCATAGGAGAATCACGACTGAAGTGACTTAGCAGATCAGCAAGCAGGGACTTTTAAGCATACCATGAGGTAACATAGTCGTACTTAAATCCTTTTATGAGGCGGCGATATGATTATAAAAGGAGAGAAAGTTAGTCTTCTGGTCCTTAACGGAATGTAAAAGCATTAATAAAACATAATCTTGTGAATCATAATAATTAATGTGAGAATTTTAAGTAAAAGTAATGGGATTTGGTTACAATGCAGCCCACCAATTGCAAAAAAGATTATCATTTTTAAACTCTGTTAAGAGACAACCATTTGTAATATTCATTTGTATAACAAAAAATAGGAGAGATTCAAACGAGCAAGATTCTTCAATATGGTTTTCCATTTTAATTGTGTGTCATAAGTTGCTTTAGTTAGCATGTAATTATTCTTTCATAAGGCCATTGCGTTTTGTCTAAAATACGATAAATTGTCTTCCACGTATTTTAATAACTATTTTGTTTGTAAAATGACTGTGGCCCCTAGAAAAATGTGAGAATGTTATCTCATTTGCCATGCATAATTAAGACAGCTGCCTAGAAGTTATAAGTGCATCTATCACATAAAGTCTTAATGTTTAGGTTGGCCTTTTGGTCTATCCTATGTTAGATTTGAATATTTGATAATATAAGTAATGGATGAGAAGGAGGACCGGTCCTCGGGTTTGGATAGTTCCTTATAATTAAATTTCTCTCCCAGTGTTTCGTCACAAAAATTTGGTTTTTATACTACATCCCTTTTAAGGATTACTCCAATGAACATTACTTTTTAAAGTTACAGTTCCAGATCATCTTAGTTAGATCCTATGTCAGCTATATCAATACAGTCCAATCAGTTCATTTCATTCGAATCATCCAATATTCTAGGTTTTTGGTTCTTTGGAATGCATTCTGTATAAATTAGATTTAGTCCACCAGAATTGGTCGACTTCGAGGGGCATTGGACCAGGACTAAATTTGAGAATTATTTTTTAGCTTTTAATTAATTTAATAAGATTATATTTGTCTTTATATAAGGCTAATTCTTGTGCAGAAAACTTAAAGAGCATAGCAATCAATTAATTCTTCTCGCCATTTAAATTTTCCTTTACCAATTCTATCAAATAATTAGGACTAAGATATGATATTAGCAACCTTTATGGTACAGGACTAAGCAATTTTGTCTTAAAGAGTTGCTCTGCTGAACTTGGTGTTCCTCTGGACTTTGGACGGTGTTCTCGGGGATACCCTGTTGTTGTTTATAGGAAGTCAAGCCACTTCTCGTGTTTGATGGGGAATTTGGGATGGCTCTGGAGCACATGCAGGGGAATCTGCACTCATCTCGAGGCAATTTGCCGAACACAGAGCCCTTTCTTTTTGCTACGGTGACCTCACGGTCCCTCTAGACTTTTGACAGTGTTCTTGGGGACTCTCTGAAGTTCCATCCAGGGAATCCAGACTCCTTTCATGTTTGATGGGGAACACGGAATTGCTCTGCATGCAATGCAGGGGAATCGGGCCTCATCTGGAAGCGAGGGGGAAGTCTCGTGTTCTTTTGTCGAGTTGCGGTGGGAACCTGGGGTATATTCTCGAGTTAGGACTTGGATGGCCCTTCAAAACTCGAGCTTGTTCAGCAAAGTCAGGACTCATGTCTAGTTGCGAGGGACACCTCGAGATTCTCATCGAGGCTTGGCAGGGCAATAGGGATGCCTCTTTAGGTGAGACTTGAGACCCAGTGTCCCGTTCAGCTCCCACAGTGATTGTCAGATTCCTATCAATTTTTAAGCGGAGTCAGGCTTGTTGTCCTTTTGACGCATTGAACTCCAAGTTCCTCTCGAATTTTCAAGGGGATGTGAGGCCTCCTGTCGAAATGACACAGGGAACTAGGGCTTTCTCTAAAGTCTCCACAGGGGATTCACACATCCCTTCATCTTGGGAGATGAAAGACTAGCCTGCATTCAAGTCACTGGAGGGATATCCAGCGATATTTCGAGTCACGGCAACTCAGTGTTCATTCCACTTGAGGCAGCAAACTCAGGGTCCCTCTCACATACCTATAGCTAAGAGAGGCCTCCTGTTGAGGTGCTTGTGGAAAGTTGCATTCCTCGTGAGTCAAAATTAGGGAATCAGCTCTCATCTCGAGATGATTTGGTGTACCCGTATCTTTCCTTGAGTTGGTGTGCTGAACTTGGTGTTACTCAGGACTATATTTCACTTTTCTATAGCAACCATGAAATATCTTGTATGTTAGCATTGTATAGATCATTGAACATAGTTATCAAATCATAATGTATTGTATATACATCCATTCCAGTACAAATATATATTTATATTCATTAGCAGCTCAAAATCTCTTCAGCTCTTCTGCAAGAAAATCCCCTTAGAAGTGTAAGCCAATATTCAGCAATTAATTCTTTAAAATCCTAATTCATTTCGAAATGACCCAGCCATTCAACAAACTTCTACTACTTAGTTCAGCACAACTCCACATCCTAAGTCACTCTAATTCCAAGAGACCACTCCAGATAATAGAGAATAGATCATTTTAGCAAATACACAATTTTTTTAATAGAGATTATCTAAAAGTTTTTATATATATATATATATATATATATATATATATATATATATATATATATAAAGGATTACCTTTTGTTTGACAATCGTATTTTACCCCAAATCAAGGCATAAAAAAAGTATTATATAATGTTGATGACTCAAGACATGTCCCTACTAGATTAACAAATAATTATATCGAGATTACATTCACAATTTAATAAACATTATACCCAACGTTGAACACCCTTCAGTTCATGTAAATCTGAATCCTAATAGAGCCCATTAATTCCAAACTATCTAAAAACGAAAACATACATTGAGACATAGATAATTTTAGATACATAGACATAGTTCCCCTTATGAAATTTAAAATATCTTTGTGTTTATTTATTTATTTTGGGCTCCACCAATTTGCTCATTGCTGGATTCCTAGATAGAGTGGGATGCATATGCCAAGGACATGATAAGAGTTAACTTAAGGTTTTTTCTTAGGCCTACTTTTATTTCAAAGGCAGAACTGGAATTCCGAAAAAAAAAAAAATATATATATATATATATATATATATATATATATATATATATATATTTTAACAAGTTAACCTATCCTTTACTACATGTGAATCAAGTACCGGTTTTGTAATTTCAATATAGAATTTATTTTCCTCAGTTTTCACTGGAATCTAAAGTATATGATAGCCATTCAGTGTCAAAAATAAACTTTCTCAGTTTTGTTGCTATTGTGTATTATTAATGATATATGCATGAGGGAATTTTTGTCACATAGGACGTGAAGCCTTGGCTGCAAAATTTTGACAAATGCTAGGACTGTCATGGAGAGGGCAATGGAACCGCATTTCAGTACTCTTGTCTGGAGAATCTCAGGGATAGGGAAGCCTGGTGGGCTGACAGCTATGGGGTCGCATAGAGTAGGACACGACTGAAGTGACTTAGCAGCATCAGTAGCAGGACTGTTAAGCATACCATGAGGTAACGTAGTCTACTGAAATCATTTATGAGGCCCGATATGATTAGGAAAAGGGAGAGAGAAAGTTAGTCTCTCCTGGTCTTAAGGATGTAAAGGCATATTAAAACATCAATCTTGTGAATCAGTAATAATAATGTGCCAATTTTGAGGAAAAGTAATGGGATCTCTGGTTACAATGCAGCCCCAGATTGCAAAAAAGGATTATCATTTTTAAACTCTGTTAAGAGACACCATTTGTAATATTTCCTTTGTATAACAAAAATAGGAGAGTTTCAAAACGAGCAAGATTCTTCAATATGTTTCCATTTTAATTGTGTGTTCATACGTTGTTTAGTAGCTTGTAATTATTTCTTTCATAAGGGGCCATTGCTTTGTCTAAATAGGCGCATAAATTTTCTCCATTATTTTAATAACTATTTTGTTTGTAAAATGAGCTGTGGTCCCTAGGAAAAATGTGGAATGTATATCTGATTTGCCATTGCATAATTAAGACGCTTCCTATGAGTTTAAGGGGTGCATCTATCACATAAAGTCTTAATGTTGTAGGTTGGCCTTTTGGTCTATCCTATGTGTAGATTTGAATATTTTGATAAATATATAGTAATTGGCTTGAGAAAGTCCTGCAATTTGGCAAGAGACCTTTGGTATAGGTCAGGATTTGGGCTAAAATACTTTCGAAATGATAATATTAGACCCATTGCTGAGGGGTCCAGAAAGTATTTTACCGTTAATTTTGATATTTATAGTTGGTCAGACATATTTAAATAACAATGATGTCCATAAGCATTGATTTTGATCTGTATTACCAAATCTGCCTCTCCCTACATTGGTAGAGGCGTAAATAGAAGTGTAAGGCAAATGAAGTAATTGAGAAATTTTGTTCCCCCTTTTGAATTGCCATAGAATCTGAGCTGATATCATAATTTGAATTTCTCCTTTATAATTGAATCAATTATTCCACGCCGAACAACAATTCCTTTAAAAGCCAAATTAGATCAGCCCTGTAAAAGCCTGAAGGTTTGTGGCGGCAGGGTCCAAAATTCCAGTAGGTACTCTAGAAGGGACTGCTTAAGGGTAAAGGAAAACATCATTTAGGGCTGGTATATTAATGGCAGCACTGCTGGACGTTGAGGGTTTGAGGAGAAAGATAGAATTTTCCCCTCTTTTTTGTTGCAGGGGACCTGGGGGGTCCCCTCTTTGGAGTTTCTTGGAATAGATTTTCCTTCAATATCAAATTTAAATTTACTGTCTTTGGCCCAGTGCTTTCCTCTGTGGCACCAAGGGCAAATTTTTGGAAGCTTTTTATTAGCCTTCTTAGGGCAGTCCCTTTTCAAACGGTATTTACCTCCACATGTAAAGCACCCTTCATGTCTGTCTTTTTTAAAAGGTTGTAGCATTGTTTCAGCTAGTATTTGCATCTTTTAAGTTTTAGATCCTAGATTGTGACAAGCCTTTATATAATCAATAATAATCCTAGTCTGACAAATTGCAGCTATAGCACTTTGACATTTCTGATATGCATTCTCCTAAGCAAGTAGTTTCTCTAGCTGTTTTGTTTTTTTTTTTTTTTTTGGTTTCTTCTCCGATTACATTATGGGAAATAGCAGCTTCTAGTCTAGCTTAAAAATTAAGGTAACTTTTCATTAGGTTCCAACCAAGAGACATTTGGAGTTGCGACTGTTGGCAGAGGAGAAGCATTTGGAGCAGCCACGGAAGGGCTAGCAAAAAATTTTGAGATATTTTGTATTGTTTCAATTGAGCCTTTTGTAAAGTTTAATCATTTAATTCATATGTATATAATATGTGTTTTGTCTGTTGCTGAATATTGGAAGGGCTAGAATATACATTGAAATGGCAGAATGACAGCTTTAATAAGAGCGCATATAGGCTAGAGATCAACTGGAATAATTTTTCCTTCCTTGGCTGCTCATTTAACATTTTCTTTGACCCGAGGCAAATTCATAAGTCAAAACTGCATTTATCAGGAAACTAAGGATTATGTTCTACTACTGTTTGAAGGCAAGCCTCTATTCACTGGCGTGAAAACAGAAGTCCCTGAAATGTAAGAAGTGGTGAGCAAAGTAGAAAAATAATGGGGCTGGCCAGTCTTTTAACCCATGCCTTAGTATTTACAGACCTCATAGGTCCATGAGTCACTCCACGCCGATATACCACGCTTATACCAGTGTCCCCTGTCTTTGGCCACATTGTGCTGGGGTCCATTAATGGACCGGATTCTTGTGGTCGATGGAGTTTGCGATCAGAAAGGAAAAGAGAAGGAGGAAGGCTGATATCCCTTGGTTTACATACAGAGGACCAATATTGCCTTGACACAGGGCTTGCAGAACTCACCAAAAGTAACAGGTGCCCTCTCGAGGGGTCTTAGAAGCCCCGGGCAGAAAGTGAGCACGACGGGCTCTCCACGCTCCAGAGAGTCAGCCCGAAGAAAAAGATTTAGAGAGCGAGAAGAGAATGAGAGAGAGAGAGACAAAAAAAGACCCGGGGACCTAAGTCTCTAATGGAGCAAAAGGTGCTTTAAACGATTTTTTTCTATGAGTATATACAGGCATGTGCAGCACAAGAAACTTCTATTTTGGGAATGATAGAGTTCAGCAAACCAAACAAACTGTAACGGTTACCAAGGGAACAAGGGAGTAATACTAGTCACAAGGTCAGGAGACAATCCATATCTCAATCAAGGGGGTCTCAATGTGTAGGGGGGGGACTAAGCATTTTGTCTTAAAGAGTTGCTCTGCTGAACTTGGTTGTTTCCTCTGGCCTTTGGACGGTGTTCTCGGGGGATACGCCCTGTTGTTGTTTTAAAATAGGAAGTCAAAGCCACTTCTCGTGTTTGATGGGGAATTTGGGATGGTCTCTGGAGCACCATGCATAGGCGGGGAATCTGGCACTCATCGCACACTCGAGGCAATTTGCCGATAACACGATGAGCCCTTTCTTTTTGCTCATGCTGCTCGGTTGAAATCACGGTCCCTCTAGACTTTTGACCAGTGTTCTTGGGGACTTCTAGAAGACCCCTCCCATCCAGGGAATCCAGACTCCTTTCATGTTTGATGGGGAACAGGAATTTGCTCTGAATGACAAATGCAGGGGAATCGGGCCTCATAAATGGAAGCGAGGGGGAAGTCTCGTGTTATTTTTTGTCGAGTTGCGGTGGGAACCTAGTCTGGGGTATATTCTCGAGTTAGGATCTTGGATGGCCTTCAAAAACTCGAGCTTTGTTCAGTGCAAAGTCAGGACTCATGTCTACTTGCGAGGGACACCTCGAGATTCTCATCGAGGCTTGGCAGGGAAAATAGGGATGCCCTTTTAGGTGAGACTTGAGACCCCAGTGTTCCCGTTCAGCTCCCACAGTGAGATTGTCCGGATTTCCTATCAATTTTTAAGCGGAGTCAGGCTTGTTGTCCTTTTGACGCATTGAACTCCAAGTTACCTCTCGATGTTTTCAAGGGGAATGTGAGGCCTCTTGTCGAAATGGACACAAGGGAACTAGGGACTTTCTCTAAAGTCCTCCACAGGGGATTCACACAATTCCCTTCATCTTGGGAGATGAAAGACTAGCCTGCATTCAAGTCACTGGAGGGAAATCCGGCGATATTCGAGTCACAGGGCATACTCAGTGTTCATTCCACTTGAGGCAGCAACTCAGGGTCCCTCTCACATACCTATAGCTAAGAGAGGCCTCCTGTTGTCAGTGTGCTTGTGGAAAGTTGCCATTCCTCGTGAGTCAAAATTAGGGAATCAGCTCTTCATCTCGAGATTGATTTTTGTGTACCCGTTTCTTTCTTGAGTTGGTGTGATGAACATCTTGGTGTTCTCAGGACTATATTTCACTTTTCTATAGCAACCATGAAATATCTTGTATCTTGTTAGCATTGTATAGATCATTGAACATAGTTATCAATCATATGTATTTGTATTATACATACATTCAGTACAATAATTTATATATTTTTATTCATTAACATCAAAATCTCTTCAGCTCTTCTGCAAGGAGAAAATCCCCTTGTAGAAGTGTAAGCCAATATTCAGCAATTAATTCATTTTAAAATCCTAATTTCATTTCGAAAATGACCCAGCCATTCAACAAACTTCTACTACTTAGTTCAGCATCAACTCCACATCCTAAGTCACTCTTAATTCCAGAGACCACTCTCAGATAATAGAGGAATAGATCATTTTTAGCCAAAATATACAATTTTTTTATAGAGATTATCTAAAAAAGTTTTCATTAATATATATATATATATATATATATATATATACACATATACAATAAAGGATTACCTTTTGTTTGACAATCGTATTTTTACCCCAAATCAAGGCATATAAAAAAAGTAGTTAATTTAATGTTGAATGACTCAAGATCATGTCCCTACTAGTTTTAACAAATTAATTATATCGAGATTACATTCACAATTTAATAATCATTATACCCAACGTTGAACACCCTTCAGTTCATGTAAATCTGAATTCTAATAGAGCCCATTAATTACAAATACAGTCTAGACAAAAACGAAAACATACAATTGAGTACATAGATAATTTTTATTTGGATACATGACATAGTTTTCCCTCTTATGAAAATTTAAAATTATCTTTGGTTTTTTTATTTATTTATTTTGAGGCACCACCAATTTGGCTCATTGCTGGATTACTAGATAGAGTGGGATGCTCATATGGCCTTATGGGACATGATATTGAGTTTAACTTAAGGTTTTTTCTTATTGGCACGTACTTTTATGTTTCAAAGTGCAGAGAAACGGTCGGATTAATAAGAATGATAGAAAAAAAAAAAAAAAAGAAAAAAAAATAAAAATAATATATAGATTTTATATAAATATCAAATCACCTGTTAATATAAATATATACTAGTATTATATTATTATAACAAGTTAACCTTATCCTTTACTAAATCGTGAATCATAGTACCGGTTTTTGTTAATTTCAAGTAAAGAAATTTATAGTTTTCTCAGTTTTCACTTGGAATCTAAAGTAATATGATAGCCATATTCAGTGTCAAAAATTTAATACTTTTTCTCAGTTTTTGCTATCGCTATTGTGCTATTATTAAACTATAATGGATATGATTATGACGGGGAATTTTTATTCACATTAGAGACGATATGATTGCCTTGGTCATGCAAAAAATTTTGACAAATTGCTTAGGGACTGTCAAGGGAAGAGGGCAATGGAACCGCATTTTCAGTTACTCTTGTCTGGAGCAGGAATCTCAGGGAAATATGGGATAGCTGGTTGGCTGTGCACATGCTATGAGGGGTGGAGGTCGTCATAGTGTAGAGGACACGACCTTCTCTGAAAGTGGCTTAGTCTCTAGCATTAGTAGCAAAGATGTTTCAAGCATGCCTTTGGATGGTACGACCATACGACTATTGAATCATTTATGAGAAGGCCGAGATGTAATGAATTAGGGGAATAATGGAAGAGGTGGAAAGTTTAGTGCTCACCGTGGTCCTAAAAATACGGATATTGAAAGGCACATATTTTACACAAAAATCAAATCTTGACAATCAGTAATTATAATGTTGCGCCCACTTTATGTTTGAAGGACAATACGTAGATGGGTTATATCTGCTTGGTTTACACAACCGAGCACCTTGGAGGATGTTGCAAAAACAGGGCATTAATCATTTTACATAAACCTCTGTTATTAATGAAACCACCATTTGTTACCGAACAATTTCCTGTTTATTGTATGTATACAAATATAGGACACACGTTCCAAAACGAGCCAAGATGTCAGTTGACTTAATGATGGTTTCACATTATATAATTGTTTTTTATGTTATAAGTAGTTTGTTTTGTAGCTGTTGTAATTATTCTCTGTACCAATTAGGGGGCCAGTTGCGGTGTGTGGTACTTAGAAAAGAGAGGCACTAAAATTTTTCTCCAGTTAAGTTTTAATTAACGTACTGAATTTTGATTGTAGAATTGAAGCAGTTGGGGTACTCCTTAGGAAGATGAAAAATGTCGAATGTTCATTATATGAGTTTGCCTCTTTGCATAATGTAGAACGCTTCCTATATTTAAGGGCATCTACAATAAATCTTAATGTTGAGTTGGCCTTTTGGTTATCCTATGTGTAGATTTTAAAATTTTGATAAAAAATATGAATTGGTTAGAAAGTCCCGCAATTTGGCAAGAGACCTTTGTAACAGGGTTTTTGGGGTAAAATACTTTGGAAAAAAAAAATAACCCTTGCTGGGGGTCCCCCAAAGATTTTACCGTTAATTTTGATATTTATAGTTTTCAACAATTTAAAATAACAATGATGGCCTAAATTGATTTTTATCTGTATTCCAAATTTCCCCTCCCTACATTGGTAAGGCGTAAATAGAAGGAAGGCAAAAGAAGTAATTGAAAATTTTTCCCCCTTTTAAATTTCCATAGAATCCACTGACATCATAATTTTATTTTCCTTTTTAATGAACATTTTTTCCCCGCGAACAAAAATTTCCTTTAAAACCAAAAAATCAGCCCCGTAAAAGCCGAAGTTTGGTGGGGGCAGGTCCAAAATTCCAAGGGATCTGAAGGGACTGCTTTAAAGGGGAAAGGAAAACATCATTTAGGGTGATATTAAGGGACACTGCTGGGCTTGAGGTTTGGGGAAAAAAGAATTTCCCCCCCCTTTTTTTTTGCAGGGCCGGGAGGTCCCCTCTTTGGAGTTCTTGGGAAAAGGTTTTCCTTTAATAACAAAATTTTAAATTTTTGTCTTGGCCCCTGCTTTTCCCCTTGCCCAAGGGCAAATTTTGGGAGCTTTTTATTAGCCTTCTTAGGAGTCCCCTTTTTTAAACGGGATTTAACTCCACATGTAAACACCCTTCTGCTCTTTTTAAAAAGGGGAGCATTGTTTCAGCAGTATTTGATCTTTAATTTTGATTGATTGTGACAACCTTTATAAATCAATAAAAATCCCCAGTCTGACAAAATTTCAGTATAGACTTTTACATTTCTGTATGCTTTTCTAAGAAGTTTTCTTAGCTGTTTTTTTTTTTCTTTCTTCTCCAACAATTGGGAAAAAGCAGCTTTAGTCAGCTTAAAAATTAAGGTAAAATTTTTTTAGGTTTTCCAACAAGAGACATTTGGATTGCGATGTTGGCGAGGAGAACATTTGGGCAGCCCCGGAAAAGGTAGCAAAAAAATTTTTTAGATTTTTGTATTTTTTAATTTTAGCCTTTTGTAAAGTTAATCATTTTAAATTTTTTTTGTATATATTGTGTTTTTTCTGTGCTGAATTTGGGAAGGGTAAAATACATTTAAATGGGAGAATGAACTTTTAAAAAGAGGCCTATAGGTGAGATCAATGGAATAAATTTTCCTTCCTTGGGTGCTCATTTAACATTTTTTGCCGAGCAAATTTAAAGTCAAAATCTTATCAGAAATAAGGGTTATGTTAAATTGTTTGAAGGGAACCCTTTCCTGGGGGTGAAAAAAGAAGTCCCCGAAAAGAAAAAAGTGGGGACAAAGTAAAAAATAAGGGCTGGCCGTTTTTAAAAACCCTGCCTTTTAATTTACAACCTCAAAAGGCCCTGATCACTCCCCGCGATATACCCCTATAAGGTCCCGTCCCTTTGGGCCCATTGCGGGGGCCATTTTGGGAAGCTTGTTGTCCCCGGGGTTTCGACCGAAAAAGAGAGAAGGGGGAACCCCTTGGTTACACGGGACCAAAATTTTCCTTTAACAGGGTTTTCAGAAAAACCAAGGGAACGGGCCTTCGAGGGTCTTAAAGCCCGGGGAGAAAATGGACACGATGGCTCCCACGCCCAGAAGTCACCCGAAAAAAAAATAGAACAAAAAAGGAGAGAGAACAAAAAAAACCCGGGGGCAAACTCTTGGAGCAAAAGGGGCTTTAAAAATTTTTCTATGAGTAAAACAGGCTCGACAAGAAAATTCTTTGGGAAAGATAGGTTCACAAACCAAAAAAACTGTAGGTTACCAAGGGGGCAAAGGGGTATACTATCCAAGGGGGGGAGACAATCCAAATTCAAGAACGGGAAGGGCTAAATTTTGTCTTAAAGAGTGCTCCGCTGAACTTTGGGGTTCCCCCTGGATTTGGGCGGGGTTTCGGGGGTACCTGTTTTTTGTTTAAAGGAAGTCAAGCCACTTCTCGTGTTTGATGGGGAATTTGGGGTGGCTTGGGCACATGCAGGGGGAAATTGCCCACTCCCAGCAATTTGCGAACACAGAGCCTTTTTTTGCTACGGGTACCGGCCCCCAACTTTGACAGTTTTTGGGGCTCTTAGTTCCCCTCCGGGAATCCAGATCCCCTTTAGTTTGATGGGGGAAACGGAATTTCCTCTGCAAGCGGGAATCGGGGCCCCATCTGGGAGCGAGGGGGTCCGGTTTTTTGTCGGTTGGGGGAACCTGGGGTATATTTAGTTAGGACTTTGGTGGCCCTTCAAAACTCGATTTTTTTCAGCAAGTCGGATCAGTCTATTTCAGGGGCACCCGAGATTCCATCGAGCTGGCAGGGGAATAGGGGTCCCCTTTAGGTGAGACTTGAACCCAGCCCGTTCACTCCCCCTGATTGTCGATTCCTATCAAATTTTTTAGCGAGTCAGGCTTTTGTCCTTTTGACGCATTGAACTCCAATTCCCCAATTTTCAAGGGTGAGCCCTCCGTCGAAATGACACGGGGAACTAGGGGCTTTTTAAAATTCTCCAAGGGATTCCACTTTCCCCCTTTTAGTAAAAATCCTATTAAGTCACTGGAGGGAAAATAGGCCATATTTTGATTCAGGCAACTTTTTTCATTACTTGACGCCCCAAACTAGGGCCCTCTCAATACCCCATTTAAAAACCTCCTTTGAGGTCGGGAAAAGTTTCCTTTCCCTTTACAAAATTAGGGAATCACTCTTCACTCGTGATTTTGGTGTCCCTATCTTTTTCCATTTGTGTGAAAATTGGGGGTTTCTTGGGTAATTTTATTTTTTTCCCTGAAATATTTTATTTAGCAAATGTAAGATATTGAAAATATTTTTAAATCATAATTATTGTATATACATCCTTCCAGAAAATAAATATTTATTTCATTACAGCCAAAAACTCTTAGCCTTTGCAAGAAAATCCCCTTAGAAGTAAGCCAATTTAGCAATTTTAAACTTTTAAAATCCTAATTCATTTCGAATGACCCCGCCATTCAACAAACTTTTTATACTTAGTTCCCCAAATCCCCAAACCTAAGTCCTCTAATTCCAAAAAGACCCCCTCCAATAATAGAGAAAGAATTTTAGCAAAAATACAATTTTTTTTTTTTTGAGTTTTCAAAAGTTTCAATATATATAAAATATATTATAAATTTAAAAAACATAAAATTACCCTTTTTTTTGACAAACGTATTTTTCCCCAAATCAAGGGTAAAAAAAGTATTTTATAATGTTGATGACTCAAGCAATCCCTACTAGATTAAAAAATAATTAATTGAAATTACTTTTACAATTTTTAAAAAATTTACCCAATTTGAACCCTTCAGTTATTAATCGAATCCCAAAAAGCCCCTTAATTCCAAACATCTAAAAAGAAACAAAAATTGAGACATAAATTTAAATTTTTGATACAAAAACATGTTTCCCCCCATGAAATTTAAAAAACTTTTTTTTTATTTTTTTATTTTTGGGGGCCCCCAATTGTCATTGGGATCCTAATTAAATGGGATTATATCCCCGGACATGATAAGATTAACTTAAGGTTTTTCTTAGGCCTACTTTATTTCAAAGGAGAACGGAATTTTGAAAAAAAAAAATATATATAAATTATATATATTATTATCAATTAAAACCCTTTTCCCTTTTTTAATTTAATCAAGTACCGGTTTTTAATTTCAATAAAGTTTTTTTTTTCTCATTTTCATGGGTCTAAAATTAGAAAACCATTCAGTTCAAAAATAAAAATTTTCAGTTTTTTTTTCTATTGTGTTTATTAAAAGATATATGCATAGGGGAAATTTTTGTCACAGGGCGTAAGTTGGCTGCAAAAATTTGACAAATGCTAGGCTGTCATGGAGAGGGCAATGGGGAACCGCATTTCAGCTTTTTGGGGTTCAGGGATGGGAAGCCTGGTGGCTAAAGCTATGGGGTCGCATTGAGTAGGGCACGACTGAAGGACTAGCGCATCAGTACGGCTTTTAAGCAACCATGAGGTAACAAATCTACTTAAAACATTTATGAGCCCGAATGATTAAAAAGGGGGAGAGAAGTTGTCTCTCCCCTTAAGGATGTAAAGGCATATTAAAACATCAATCGTGAATCAGTAATAATAAGTGCCCAAATTTTTAGAAAAGTAATGGGGGTCTTGGTTCAAATGCAGCCCCCCGATTTCAAAAAAAGATTTCTTTTTTTAAAATCTGTTTTAAAGGCACCATTTGTAATATTTCTTTTTATAACAAAATGGGGAAATTTCAAAAAGAGCAAATTCTTCAAAAAGTTTCCCTTTTTTAAATTTGTGTTATAAGTTCTTTGTAGCTTGTAATTTTTTTTTTCATAAAGGGCCATTGGGTTTTTCTAAAAAGGGGGGGATAAATTTTTCCATTATTTTAAAACTATTTTTTGTTAAAAAAAGCTGTGGCCCCCAGGGAAAAGGGAATGTTATCTATTGCCCTTTCATAATTAAAGTTCCCTTTAGTTTAAGGGGGGCATCTTCAAAAATAAATTTAAAGTTTAGTTGGCCTTTTTTCCTGTGTAATTTTTAAAATTTTTATAAATATTAGTATTTGGGTTAGAAACCCGCAATTTGGGAAAAGACCCTTTGTATAGGTCGGATTTTGGGGGAAAATACTTTGAAAATTGAAATATTTGACCCTTTCGAGGGGTCCAGAAAATATTTTACCCTTTAATTTGATATTTATAGTTTGGCAGACATATTTAAATAAAATGAGTCCATAAAATTTTTTGATCTTATTACCCAAACTGCCTCTCCTACATTGTAGAGGCGTAAAAAAAGTGTAAGCAAAGAAGTAATTGAAATTTTTCCCCCTTTTAATTGCCATAGAATTGAGCTGACATCAAAATTTGATTTTCCCTTTAATTTAAACAATTTTCACGCCGAACAATAATCCTTTAAAACCCAAAATTTGATCACCCGTAAAAGCCGAAGGGTTTGGGCGGCAGGTCCAAAATTCCATAGGTACTCTTAAAGGGGGCCCCCTTAAGGTAAAAAGGGAAAAAATCATTTTAGGGCGGGAATTTTGGGACACGTGGACTTGAGGTTGAGGGAAAAAATAGAATTTGCCCCTCTTTTTGTTGCAGGGGGCCCGGAGGGCCCCTCTTTTGGGGTTTTTTTGGAAAAGGTTTTCCTTCAAAATCAAATTTTAAATTTTTGTTTTGGGCCCCCTCTTTCCCTGGGGCACCAAGGGGAAATTTTTGGAAACTTTTTTTTAGCCTTTTTAGGGCTCTTTTCAAACGGATTTTTCTCCACTTTAAAACACCCCTTTATGCTCTTTTTTAAAAATGTAGCATTGTTCAGCAAATATTTGATTTTTTTAAGTTTTAGATCCAATTGTAAAAGCCTTTTATAATCAAAAATAATCCTATTTTGACAAATTGCAGGTATAGCACTTTGACATTTTATATCATTTCAAACAAATAGTTTCTCTATTTTTTTTTTTTTTTTCTTTCCATTCTATGGGAAATAGCAGCTTCTAGTCTAGCTTAAAAATAAGTAACTTTTCATTAGGGTTTCCAACAAAAAGACATTTTGGAGTTTCGACTTTGGCAGAGGGGAAACTTTGGGCGCCAAGGGGCTACAAAAAAAATTTTTGGATTTTTGTATTGTTTTTTTTGGCCCTTTTTTTTAAAATTTAACATTTTTAAATTAATGTTAAATTTAAATTGTTTTGTCTTTGCTGAATATGGGAAGGGGTAGAATATACATTTAAATGCAGAATGACAGCTTTAAAAAGGGAAAAAAGGCAGAGATCAACTGGAATAATTTTCCTTCCTTGGCTCTATTTAACATTTCTTGCCCAGGGCAAATTATAAGTCAAAACTGATTTATCAGGGAAAATAAGGATTAGTTCTACTATTTTGAAGGGAAGCCTCTTTCCTGGGTGAAAAAGAACCCTGAAATGTAAAGAGTGGTGCAAAGTAGAAAAATAAAGGGCTGGCAGTTTTTTTAAAAAACCCTGCCTATATTTACGACCTCAAAAGGTCCATGAGTACTCCCAAAGGATATCCATATACCAGTGTCCTGTCCTTTGGGCCCCTGTGCTGGGGGCCTTAATAGAAATTTTGGTGGGTTTGCGAAAAAGAAAAGGAAAAAAAAGGGGGAAACCCGGTTTAAAGGGCCATATTGCTTGAACATTTTTAAAACTCCCGTCAGGGCCCTTTCCATTTTTTGAACCCCGGGGAAAAAAGTACCATGGGTTCAGCCAAGGATTTCCCAAAAGTTTTAAACAAAAAAAAAAGGGAAAAAAAGCCGGGAAATTTAATTTTTGGGCAATGAAAAAATTTTTTGAGTTTAACTGCCAAAAAAAACCTCTTTGGTTTGGGGGTTACCCAAAACCCAAAAAAACTAACGGGGGCCCGGGAAAAAGGGTTCCATAAAGGGGAGGAAAATCCATTTCAAAAGGGGAAGGGGGCGCTTTTTCTTGGTTCCGGGAAACCCATTTTATTGTCTGGGAACGGTTTTTTGGAAAATAACACCCCCGTGTTGAGGGGAAAATTGGGATGGCTTAGCCCTGAGGGAAACCCAATTAAAAGGAAAAGGAAAAGACCCCCCTAAAATTTTACAAGGGGCCCCCTTTAAAGGAAAATTTTTTGGGGTTTTCCCGAAACACCCGGGGAACCAAACCCCCTTTTTTATGGGGAAAACAAAATTTTTTATGAATCAGGGGAAAAGGGAATTTTGGACAGGGGGAATCCTTTTCTTTTGCGGGGGTGGGGGGTGGGTAAATTTTTGAAATTTTTTTTGGCTTGGGGGGTTCAAAAACCCGGGTTTTTTAGCAAAATCAGGGGGTCTGTTGTTGGGGGAATGGATTTCCCCGAGCTTGGGAGGGAATGGGATCTCTTTTGGGGGCGAACAAAGGCCCTTTTATCCCACGTGATTTTGGTTTTTCAATTTTAACGGGGGGCTTGTTTCCTTTTTAGCATTGAACCAAAATCCTTTCATTTTAGGGAGGAGGGCCCCCTGCAATGCAAAGGGAATGGGCTTTTTAAAAAGGGGGTCCCTCCCTTCATCTTTGGGGAAAGGAAAAACTAGTGATTAAGCCCCAAAAACAGCTTTTTTTCAGGGGAAAAACGGTTTTATTCCACTTGAGGACAACTCGGGTCCCCCAAAATCCCGGGGAAGGAGGGCCTCTTTGGGGGGTGGTGGGTTGCTTTCCCCGAGTCAAAAATTTAAAACATTACCGAGGTGTTTTTACCCCATTTTCCCGGGGGGTTTCGAATTTTTCCGGATATACCTTTTTTATGAAACCCGGGGGTACTTTTTTTGGTTTTAAGAAATTAACATTTTTCAAATTTTAAAAGAGAATTTCTCATTCCCAGACAAATATTAATTTTTTTCATTAAAAAGGCCAAATTTTACCTTTGCAGAAAATCCCCCTTTAAAAAGCCAAGCACAATTAAAAACTTTAAAAATTTTTTCTTTCAAAAAAACCCTTTTCCAAACTTTTATTGTTACCAACTCCCCTAAATTTTTCCCAAGGGAAAACAGAAAAAAAATTTTTATTTTTAGCAAAAAAATTTTTTTAAAAAGGGGTTTTCTAAAGTTTTAATATTTAATATATATTATATAAAAAATTCCGTTTTCAATTTTTTAAAACAAGGGATAAAAAAAATTTTTAAGTTTCTCAAGAAAACCCTTTAAAATTTAAAAAATAATTATTTTAAAATTCCTTCCAAATTTTAAAAACAATTTTTTTAAATTTAAAAAACCCCCTTGTTCAAAACTAACAAAAAAACCCTTAATTCCAAACATCAAAAAGAAAAATCATTTTCCAAATATTTTAAAATAGAATATTTTATAAATTTTTAAAAAACTTTTTTTATTTTTTTTTTTGGGGGACCAATTTTCCCATTCAACCAAAAGTATAAATGAAACAAGGGGAAAAAAAATTAACAATTTTTTTAGGCCCACTTTTTTTTTAAAAAAACAAAATGGGGGTTCCGAAAAAAAATTTTTTTTATATACCTAATTATATCATTATAATTAATATTATTTGAAAAACGGCTTAACCTATCCTTTACATAACCAATCGTGAATCAAGTATACCCCGGTTTTGTATTTCAATAAAGAATTATATTTTTCCTCTGTTTTCACTGGAGTCTAAAGTATATGATAGCATTCAGTGTCCAAAAATAAACTTTCTCAGTTTTGTTGCTTGTATTGTGTATTATTTATGATATATGCATGAGGGAATTTTTGTCACACATAGGACGTGATAGTCTGTGGCTGCAAAATTTGACAAATGCTAGGACTGTCTATGGATCTGAAGAGGGACCAATGGAACCGCATTTCTAGTACTTACTTGTCTTGGAACGAATCTCAGGGATAGGGACAAGCCTGGTGCAGGCTGACAGCTATGGGGTGCGGTCTAAGAGCTAGGACAGACGATGTCATGAAGGAGACTTAGCCGCAGCATCAGTAGCAGGACTTGTTAAGATACCATGAGGTAACATAAGTCTATCTGAAATCATTTATGAGGCCCGATGTTGAGATTCCCCACAAACCCCCCCCCCCCCCCCCCCAAACCAGGAAAGGAGGGAGAGAAGAAGAAAGTTAGTATCTCTCCCTGGTCTCTAAAAGCGATGTAAAGGCATATTAAAACATCAATCTTGTGAATAAGTAATAATAATGTGCCAATTTTGAGGAATAAAGTAATGGGATCTTCTGGTTACAGAATGCAGCCCAGAATTGCATGAAAAAAAGTGATTATCATTTTTAAACTCTGTTAAGAGACACCATTTGTAATATTATTCCTTTGTATAACAAAAATAGGAGAGTTTCAAAACGAGCAAGATTCTTCAATAATAGTTTCCAATTTTTAATTGTGTGTTCATACCGTTGCTTTAGTAGCTTGTAATTATTTCTTCATCATAAGGGCCATTTGCATTTTGTCTAAATAGGCGCATAAAAATTTTCTCTTTTCCCATTATTTTAATAACTATTTTGTTTGTAAAAATGAGCTGTGGCCCCTAGGAAAAATGTGGAATGTATATCTGATTTGCCATTGCATAATTAAGACGCTTCCTTCCTAAGAATGAGTTTAAGGGGTGCATCTATCCCATAAATAATCATTAATGTTGTCAAGTGTAGGTTGGCCTTTTGGTCTATATCCTTTATGTGTAGATTTGAATATTTTGATAATTATATAGTAATTAGGCTTGAGAAAAAGCTATCCCTGCAATTTGGCAAGAGACCTTTGTGTAATAGGTCAGGATTTGGGCTCTAAAATACTTTCGAAATGATAATAATAATTAGACCCATTGCTGATGGGTCCAGAAAGTATTTTACCGTTAATTTTTGATTATTTATAGTTGGTCAGGACATATTTAAATAACAATGATGTCCATAAGCATTGATTTTGGAATCTGTATTATTACCAAATCTGCCTCTCCCTACATTGGTAGAGGTCATAAATAGAAGTGTAAGGCAAATGCAAATGAAGTAATTGAGAAATTTTGTATCCCCCCTTTTGAATTTGCCATAGAAATCTTGAGCTGATATCATAATTTGAATTTCTCTCCTTTATAATTGAATCATATTACGCAAATTCTCCACGCACCGAACTAACAAATTCCTTTAAAAGCCAATTTAGATCCATCCCTAGTAAAAAAAGCCTGAAGGTTTTGTGGCAGAAAGGCAGGGTCCAAAATTCCAGTAGTGATTACTCTAGAAGGGGGACTTTTTAAGGGTAAAGGAAAACATCATTTTAGGGCTGGTATTAAATGGCACAAGCACTATGCTGGAACGTTGAGGGTTTGAGGGAAAAAAGATAGAATTTCCCCTCTTTTTTGTTGCACGGGGACCTGGGGAAGGTCCCCTCTTTGGAGTTTTCTTGGGAATAGGTTTTCCTTCAATATCAAATTTAAATTTACTGTCTTTGGCCCTCAGTGCTTTCTCTCTTGTGGCAAGCACCAAGGACAAATTTTTGGAAGCTTTTTAATTAGCCATTCTTTAGGGCAGTCCCCTTTTCAAACGGGTATTTATCTAATCCACATGTAAAGCACCATTTCATGTCTCTTTTTTTACAAAGGTTGTAGCCATTGTTTCACCGCTAGTATATTTGCATCTTTTAAGTTTTAGATCCTAAATTGTGACAAGCCTTTATATAATCAATAATAATCCTAGTCTGACAAATTGCAGCTATAGCACTTTGACATTTTCTGATATGCATCTTCTCATATAGCAAGTAGCTTTTTCTCTAGCTGTTTTTTTTTTTTTTTTTTTGGTTTCTTCTCCGATTACATTATGGGAAAATAGCAAGCTTCTAGTCTAGCTTAAAAAATTAAGGTAACTTTTCATTAGGTTCCAACCAAGAGACATTTGGAGTTGCGACTGTTGGCAGCAGAGGAGAAGCATTTGGAGCAGCCAGGGAAGGGCTAGCAAAAAATTTTGAGATATTTTGTATTGTTTCAATTGAGCCCCTTTTGTAAAGTTTAATCATTTAATTTTAATTCGTATGATATAAATATGTGTTTTGTCTGTTGCTGAATATTGGAAGGGCTAGAATATACATTGAAATGGGCAGAATGACAGCTTTAATAAGAGCGAATATAGGCTAGAGATTCAACTGGAATAATTTTTCCATTCGCTTGGCTGCTCATTTAACATTTTCTTTGACCGACTATAGTATCCGAGGCAAAATTCATCAATAAGTCAAAACTGCATTTATCAGAAACTAAGGAATTATGTTCTACTATTACTGTTTGAAGACAAGCCTCTATTCACTGGCGTGAAAACAGAAGTCCCTGAAATGTAAAAAACTTGGTGAGGAGCAAAGTAGAAAAAAATAATGGGGCTGGCCAGTTTTAAACCCATGCTATGCCTTACTATTTACAGACCTCAATAGGTCCATGAGTACACGGTCACTCCACGCGATATATACCACGTCGCATTTATACCAGTGTCCCTGTCCTTTTTGGCCACATGTGCTGGGGTCCCATTAATGGACCGGTAGCTTGTGGTCCGGAGTTTGCGATCAGAAAGGAAAAGAGAGAGAAGGAGGCTGATATCCCTTGGTTTACACAGAGGACCAATATTGTCCTTGACACAGGGCTTGCAGAACTCACCAAAGTAACAGAGTGCCACCTAGCCCTCTCGAGTGGGTCTTCTTAGAAGCCCGGGCAGAAAAGTGAGCACGATGCGCTCTCCACGCTCCAGAGAGTCAGCCGAAAAAGATAGAGAGAGCGAGGGGAAAAGAGAGAGAGAGAGACAAAAAAAAAGACCCGGGGGACCTAATTCTCTAATGGAGCAATAAAAGGTGCTTTAACGATATTTTTCTATGAGTATATACAGGCTGCAGCACAAAGAAACTTCTTTGGGGAATGATAGAGTTCAGCAAACCAAACAAACTGTAACGGTTACCAAGGGGAACAAGGAGTAATACATAGATTAGTCACAAGGTCAGGAGACAATCCATTATCTCAAGAACGGGGGAAGGGGGACTAGGAGACTAAGCAATTTTGTCTTAAAGAGTTGCTCTGCTGAACTTGGTGTTCCTCTGGACTTTGGACGGCTGTTCTGTTCTCGGGGATGATACCCTGTTGTTGTTTTATAGGAAGTCAAAGCCACTACTCTCGTGTTTGATGGGGAATTTTCGGGATGGCTCTGGAGCACATGCAGGGGGGGAATCTGCACTCATCTCGAGGCAATTTGCCGAACACAGAGCCCTTTCTTTTTTGCTCTACGGTGACCTCAGGGTCCCTCTAGACTTTTGACAGTGTTCTTGGGGACTCTCTGAAGTTTCCATCCAGGAATCCAGACTCCTTTCATGTTTGATGGGGAACACGGAAAATTGCTCTGCATGCAATGCAGGGGAATCGGGCCTCATCTCTGGAAGCGAGGGGGGTAGGAAGTCTCGTGTTCTTTTGTCGAGTTGCGGTGGGGAAACCTGGGGTATATTCTCGAGTTAGGACTTGGATGGCCCTTCAAAAAAACTCGAGCTTGTTCAGCAAAGTCAGGACTCATGTCTAGTTGCGAGGGACACCTCGAGATTCTCATCGAGGCTTGGCAGGGCAATAGGGATGCCTCTTTAGGTGAGACTTGAGACCCAGTGTCCCGTTCAGCTCACACAGTGATTGTCAGATTCCTATCAATTTTTAAAGCGGAGTCAGGCTTGTTGTCCTTTTGACGCATTGAACTCCAAGTTCCCTCTCGAATTTTCAAGGGGATGTGAGGCCTCCTGTCGAAATGACACAGGGAACTAGGGCTTTCTCTAAAGTCTCCACAGGGGATTCACACATCCCTTCATCTTGGGAGATGAAAGACTAGCCTGCATTCAAGTCACTGGAGGGATATCCAGCGATATTTTCGAGTCACGGCAACTCAGTGTTCATTCCACTTGAGGCAGCAAAACTCAGGGTCCCTCTCACATACCTATAGCTAAGAGAGGCCTCCTGTTGAGGTGCTTGTGGAAAGTTGCATTCCTCGTGAGTCAAAATTAGGGAATCAGCTCTCATCTCGAGATGATTTGGTGTACCCGTATCTTTCCTTGAGTTGGTGTGCTGAACTTGGTGTTACTCAGGACTATATTTCACTTTTCTATAGCAACCATGAAATATCTTGTATGTTAGCATTGTATAGATCATTGAACATAGTTATCAAATCATAATGTATTGTATATACATACATTCCAGTACAAATATATATTTATATTCATTAGCAGCTCAAAATCTCTTCAGCTCTTCTGCAAGAAAATCCCCTTAGAAGTGTAAGCCAATATTCAGCAATTAATTCTTTAAAATCCTAATTCATTTCGAAATGACCCAGCCATTCAACAAACTTCTACTACTTAGTTCAGCACAACTCCACATCCTAAGTCACTCTAATTCCAAGAGACCACTCCAGATAATAGAGAATAGATCATTTTAGCAAATATACAATTTTTTTAATAGAGATTATCTAAAAGTTTTCATATATATATATATATATATATATATATATATATATATTTATATACATATACATAAAGGATAACCTTTTGTTTGACAATCGTATTATTTTACCCCAAATCAAGGCATAAAAAAATTATTATATAATGTTGATGACTCAAGACATGTCCCTACTAGATTAACAAATAATTATATCGAGATTACATTCACAATTTAATAAACATTATACCCAACGTTGAACACCCTTCAGTTCATGTAAATCTGAATCCTAATAGAGAGCCCATTAATTCCAAACTATCTAAAAAAAAAACGAAAACATACATTGAGACATAGATAATTTTAGATACATAGACATAGTTCCCCTTATGAAATTTAAAATATCTTTGTGTTTATTTATTTATTTTGGGCTCCACCAATTTGCTCATTGCTGGATTCCTAGATAGAGTGGGATGCATATGCCCAAGGACATGATAAGAGTTAACTTAGGTTTATTTTTTTTCTTAGTAGGCCTACTTTTATTTCAAAGGCAGAACTGGAATTCCGAAAAAAAATATATATATATATATATATATATAATATATATATATATATATTTTATATTTTAATAACAAAGTTAACCTATCCTTTACTACACGTTGAATCAAGTACCGGTTTTGTAATTTCAATAAAGATTTATTTTTCCTCAGTTTTCACTGGAAGTCTAAAGTATATGATAGCCATTCAGTGTCAAAAATAAACTTTCTCAGTCTATTTTTGTTGCTATTGTGTATTATTAATGATATATGCATGAGGGAAATTTTTGTCACATAGGACGTGAAAAGCCTTGGCTGCAAAATTTTTGACAAATGCTAGGACTATGTCATGGGAGAGGGCAATGGAAACCGCATTTCAGTACTCTTGTCTGGAGAATCTCAGGGATAGGGAAGCCTGGTGGGCTGACAGCCTATGGGTCGCATAGTAGAGTAGGACACGACTGAAGTGACTTTTAGCACAGTATATAATGTGCCAATTTTGAGAAAAAGTATGGGATCTCTGGTTACAATGCAGCCCGATGCAAAAAATTATTATACATTTTAGAACTCTGTTAAGAGACACATTATGTAGTTATTTCTTTGTATACGCAAAAATAGAAGTTCACAAAGGAGCAAGATTCTTCAATATTTTTCCATTTTAATTGTAGTGTTCATTAGTTCTTTAGTAGCTTGTAATTTTTGCTTTCATAGGGGCCATTGCGTTTGTCTAAATAGGCTTCATAAATTTGTCTCCATTATTTTTAATAACTATTTTGTTTTTGTAAAATGAGCTGTGCCTCTAGAAAAATGTGGGATGTATATCTGAGTTTGCCATTGCATAATTAATTCCCTTCCTATGAGATTAGTGGGGTGCATCTCTTCACACACACAGCCTTAATGTTGTAGGTTGGCCTTTTTGGTCTATCCTATGTGTAGATTTAATATTTTGATAAAATTTATTGTATTTTGGCTTGAGGAAATTCCTGCAATTTGTCAAGGAGACCATTTGTATCGTCCAGATTTGGGGTAGGGCCATAATACTTTCGAAATGATAATAATTAGACCCATTGCAGAGGGGTCCACGAAAATCTTTTACCGGTTAACTTGGATATTTATTGATTAGGGTTGCCGACATATTTAAAAAACAGTGTGTACATCAGGAATTGTTTTGTGATCTGTGATTTATCCAAATTGCCTCTCCCCGTAACATTAGTAGAGGATTGTTATACGAAAGTGTAAGGCAAAGAGAAGTAATGGGGACGAAATTTATGTCCCCCTTTTGTAATTGCATAGAATCTGAACTTGACATCATCATTTAAAATTTTCTCCTTTATAATTTGAATCAATATTCACAACAAACAGTAATTCCGTTAGAAGCCAAATAAACAGCCCTATAAAACCTGAAGTTTTGTGGGGAAAGGGCCCAAAAACTCCCGTAGTACTCTGAAGGGGTTTTAAAAGGGAAAGGAAAAATCATTTAGGTGGTAAATTTAAAGGGACACTGCTGGACTTGAGGGGTTTTGGGGAAAAGAAGAATTTGCCCCTTTTTTGTTGAGGGACCCGGGGGTCCCCTCTTTGGAGTTTTTTGGGAAAAGGTTTTCCTTTTTTATAAATTTAAAATTTTCTGTCTTTGGCCCTTTCTTTCCCCTTTGGCCCAAGGCAAAATTTTTTAAGCTTTTTATTTGCCTTTAGGCTCCCTTTTCAAAAAAGGTATTTACCCCCACAGAAAGCACCCTTCATGTCTCTTTTTAAAAAGGTTGAGCATTTTTCACTGTATTTGATCTTTTTAAATTTTTTGATCCTAAAAATTGTGACAAGCCCTTTATATAATCAATAATAATCCTATTGAAAATTCAGTTTAAAAAACTTTGAATTTCTGATTTGCATTTCCTAAGCAAGTATTTCTCAGCTGTTTTTTTTTTTTTTTTTTTTGGGTTTTTTCTCCGATTACATTTTGGGGAAAAAGCACTTTTTGTCGCTAAAAATTAAAGGTAAACTTTTTATTAGGTTTCAACCCAAAGACATTTGGTTGCGACTGTTGGGGAGGGGAAACATTTTGGGGCAGCCAGGAAGGGAAACAAAAAAATTTTTAGATATTTTGTTTGTTTTAAAATTGACTTTTTAAAAATTTAATCATTAATTCATATGATATAAAATGTGTTTTGGGCTGTTGCGAATATTGGAAGGGCAAATATACATTGAAATGGCAGAAAGACATTTAAAAAAGAGCGAAAAAGGCTAGAATAAAGGAAAAATTTTTCCTTCTTTTCGCTATTTTTTCATTTTCTTTACCCCAGGCAAATTCATAAGTAAAATGCATTTACGGAAACTAAGGGTTTTGTTCTACTACTGTTTAAGGCAACCTTATTCATGGCGTGAAAAAAGAAGTCCCGAAAAGTAAAAAGGGTGAGCAAAATAAAAAAAAAATGGGGCTGGCCCGTCTTTAAACCCCTGCCTTACTATTTACAGACCTCAATGGTCCAGAGTCATCACGCGATATACCACGTATACCGTGTCCCTGTCCTTTGGCCACAGTTGGGGGCCATTAATGGCCGTAGCTTGTGGTCCGGAGTTTGCATCAGAAAGGAAAAAGAGAAGGAGGCTGAATCCCCTTGGGTTTTCACAGAGGACCAAAATGCCTTGACACAGGGGTTGCGAATCACCAAAATTTAAAAGGGCCCTCTCGATGGGTCTTAGAAGCCCGGGCAAAAAGTGGCCGATGCTCCCACGCTCCAGAGAGTCACCCCAAAAGATAGGGCAGAAAAAGAGAGGAAAAAAAAAAAGACCCGGGGCCCCAATTCTAAGGAGCAAAGGGCTTTTAAAAAAGATTTTCATGATATATACAGGCTGCAGCCAAGAAATTTTTTGGGAATGTAGAGTTCAGCAAAAAAACAAACGTAAAGGGTTTTCCAAGGGAAAAAGGGTAATATAGTCACAAGGCAGGAGACAATCCAATCTCAAAACGGGGGAAGGGGGGCAAAACAAATTTTGTCTTAAAGAGTTCTCTCTGAACTTGGGGTTCCTCTGGCCCTTGGGGGGTGTTCTCGGATACCCCGTTGTGTTTTAGGAAGTCAACCATTCTCGTTTTGATGGGGAATTTTGGATGGCTCTGGAGCACTCAGGGGTTTTTGCACTATCTCGAGGGAAATTTGCCGAAAAACAGACCCCCTTTTTTTTTGCTTTGGTGAATCAGGGGCCCTCTAGACTTTTGAATGTTCTTGGGGGCTCCTGAAAATTCCATCCAGGGGAAACCAGACTCCTTTATTTTGATGGGGAAAACGAATTGCTCGAAAGCAAAGCGGGGAATGGGCCTCATCTGGAAGCGAAAGGGGGAAGTCTCGTGTTCTTTGTCGATTGCGGGGGAACCTGGGGGAAAATTCGTTGGACTTGGATGGCCCCTTTAAACTGGTTGTTTTAGCAAACAGGACTCATGTCTATTTCGAGGGCACCTGAATTTCACGAGGTTGGCAGGGGGAATAGGGGTGCCCCTTTTGGTGAGACTTGGGAACCCCGTGTCCCCCTTTAGCTCCCCCAAAGGGTTGTCAATTTTCCCATCAATTTTTAAGGGAGTCAGGGTTGTTTCCTTTTGACGCATTTAAATCCAATTCCCCTCGAATTTTCAAAAAGGGGGGGGGGAGCCTCCTTTGAAAAGACACAGGGAAAATAGGGGGTTTCTCTAAATTCCCCCCGGGATTCACACATCCCTTCATTTGGGAGATGAAAACACCCGCATTCAGTCACTGGGGGGAACCAGCGATATTTCGAGTCAGGGAACCAGTGTTCATTCCACTTGAGGCAGCAAAAATCAGGGGCCCCCTCACATACCCAAGTAAAAGAGGCCCCCCGTTTAGGGGTTTTGGAAAGTGCATTCCCGTGAGTCAAAATTTGGGGGTCAGCCTCATCTCGAATATTTGGGGTACCCGTATCTTCCCTTTAGTTGGTGTGCTGAACTTTTGTTACTTGGGCTATTTTACTTTTTTATAGCAACCCTGAAAAACTTGATGTTACATTGTATAGATCATTGAACATAGTTACAATAAAATGTATTGTTTAAAAACATCATTCCAGTAAATTATATTTAAAATTTATTAGACTCAAAACCTTCACTCTTTTGCAAAGAAAATCCCCCTTTAAAAGGGAAGCCAATTTCAGCAATTAAATTTCTTTAAAACCCAAATCATTTCAAAATGACCCAGCCATTCAAAAACTCACACTTATTTTTGCACAATCCACAACCTAATCACTCTAACCCAAGAGACCATCCAAAATAGAGAATAGATATTTAGCAAAAAAAATTTTTTTTAATAGAGTTTTTAAAAATTTTTCATTTATATATATAAAAAAATTTATATATTTATACATAAAAAGGGATTCCCTTTTTTGACAATCGTATTTTAAAACCCCAAATCGGGCATAAAAAAAGTTTTTTAAAATTTGGATGATAAAACACCCCCCCTACTAGTTTAAACAAAAAATTTATATGAATTACTTCAAAATTTTAAATAAACTTTCCCAACTTGAAACCCTTCATTCATGTAAATGATCCAATAAGCCCATTAATTCCAAACTATAAAAACAAAACATACATGGACAAAAATTTTTTAGATACATAAATAGTTCCCCTTAAAAATTTTTTAAAATACTTTTGTTTTTTATTTATTTTGGGCTCCCCCAAATTTTTGCTCTTTGGGGGGATTCCTAGTAAGGGGGATGCTATCCAAGGACATGATAAGGTTAATTTAAGGTTTTTTTTTTAGGCCTATTTTTATTTAAAAGGCAAAACTGGAATTCCAAAAAAAAAAAATTTTTATAAAAAATTAATTTTTTTTTTTAAAAAAGTTAACCTACCTTTTTATAATGAATCAATACCGGTTTTGAAATTTTCATAAAAAATTTTTTTTCCTCAGTTTTCACTGGTCTAAAGTATATATAGCCATTCAGTGTCAAAAAAAAACTTTCTCGTTTTTGCTATGTGTATTATAATGATATATGCATGAGGGGAAATTTTGTCACATGACTGAAACCTTTGGGGCAAATTTTGACAAACTAGGACTGTCATGGAGGCAATGGAAACCCCATTTCATACTCTTTTCTGAAATCTCAGGATGGGGGGCCCTGGTGGGTGACAGTAGGGGGCCATAGGAGGACACGACTGAATGACTTAAACAGCATCAGACAGGATTTAAGCATACCATGAGTAACTAGTCTACTGAATCATTTAGAGGCCCGATATATTAGGAAAAAAGGGGGAGAAAAGTTAGTTTTCCCCCTGGTCTTAAAAAATGTAAAAAACATATTAAAACCCCCAAAGTAACATAAAAAATAATTGCCAATTTTTAGGAAAAGTAAAAGGATCCTGGTTACAAAGCGCCCCAATTGCAAAAAAGATTACATTTTTTAAACTCTTTAAAAGACACCCTTTTTAATATTTCCTTTTAAAAAAAAAAAAGAGTTTTCAAAAAGAGCAAGATTCTTCAATAGTTTCCCTTTTAATTGTGGTTCATAGTTTTTATAGCTTGAATTATTTTTTTCATAAGGGGCCCTTGCTTTTTCTAAATAGCGCATAAATTTTCTCCATTATTTTTAAAAACTATTTTGTTTGTAAAAGAGCTGTGGGCCCTAGGAAAAATTTGGGAAAGTAATGATTTCCCCGCATAAATTAAAACGTTCCTTTATTTAAGGGTGCTCACCATAATCTTAATGTTTTTAGTTTTGGGCCTTTTTGGCCATCCTTTTTGTTTTGGGAAAATTTTTTAAAAAATT
>JAJLRB010001064.1:0-42502 GCA_020976825.1 Odocoileus hemionus
AAAAGAGAGAGAGAGACAAAAAAAGACCCGGGGATCTAATCTCTAGTGGAGCAAAGGTGCTTTAATGATTTTTCTATGAGTATATACAGGCTGCAGTACAAGAAACTTCTTTCAGGAATGATAGAGTTCAGCAAACCAAACAAACTGTAACGGTTACCAAGGGAACAAGGAGTAATACTAGTCACAAGGGCAGGAGACAATCCATATCTCAAGAACGGGGAAGGGGGACTAAGCAGTTTTGTCTTAAAGAGTTGCTCTGCTGAACTTGGTGTTCCTCTGGACTTTGGACGGTGTTCTCGGGGATACTCTGTTGTTGTTTAAAGGAAGTCAAGCCACTTCTCGTGTTTGATGGGGAATTCGGGATGGCTCTGGAGCACATGCAGGGGAATCTGGACTCATCTCGAGGCAATTTGCCGAACACAGAGCCCTTTTTTGTTGCTACGGTGACATCACGGACCCTCTAGACTTGTGACAGTGTTCTTGGGGACTCTCTGAAGTTCCATCCAGGGAATCCAGACTCCTTTCATGTTTGATGGGGAACACGGAATTGCTCTGCATGCAATGCAGGGGAATCGGGCCTCATCTGGCAGCGAGGGGGAAGTCTCGTGATCTTTTGTCGAGTTGCGGTGGGAACCTGGGGTATATTCTCGAGTTAGGACTTGGATGGCCCTTCAAAACTCGAGTTTGTTCAGCAAGTCAGGACTCATGTCTAGTTGCGAGGGACACCTCGAGATTCTCATCGAGGCTTGGCAGGGCAATAGGGATGCCTCTTGAGGTGAGACTTGAGACCCAGTGTCCCGTTCAGCTCCCACAGTGATTGTCGGATTCCTATCAATATTTAAGCGGAGTCAGGCTTGTTGTCCTTTTGACGCATTGAACTCCAAGTTCCTCTCGAATTTTCAAGGGGATGTGAGGCCTCCTGTCGAAATGACACGGGGAACTAGGGCTTTCTCTAAAGTCTCCACAGGGCATTCACACATCCCTTCATCTTGGGAGATGGAAGACTAGCCTGCATTCAAGTCACTGGAGGGAAATCAGGCCATATTTCGAGTCACGGCAACTCGGTGTTCATTCCACTTGAGGCAGCAAACTCAGGGTCCCTCTCACATACCTATAGCTAAGAGAGGCCTCCTGTTGAGGTGCTTGTGGAAAGTTGCATTGCTCTTGAGTCAAAATTAGGGAATCAGCTCTCATCTCGAGATGATTTGGTGTACCCGTATCTTTCCTTGAGTTGGTGTGCTGAACTTCGTGTTCCTCTGGACTATATTTCACTTTTCTATAGCAACCATGAAATATCTTGTATGTTAGCATTGTACAGATCATTGAACATATTTATCAAATCATAATGTATTGTATATATATATCCATTCCAGTACAAATATATATTTATATTCATTAACAGCTCAAAATCTCTTCAGCTCTTCTGCAAGAAAATCCCCTTAGAAGTGTAAGCCAATGTTCAGCAATTAATGCTTTAAAATCCTAATTCATTTCGAAATGACCCAGCCATTCAACAAACTTCTACTACTTAGTTCAGCACAACTCCACAACCTAAGTCACTCTAATTCCAAGAGACCACTCCAGATAATAGAGAATAGATCATTTTAGCAAAAATACAATTTTTTTAATAGAGCTTATCTAAAAGTATTCATATATATATATATATATATATATATATATATATATATATATATATATATAAAGATTACCTTTTGTTTGACAATCGTATCTTACCCCAAATCAAGGCATAAAAAAAGTATTATATAATGTTGATGACTCAAGACATATCCCTACTAGATTAACAAATAATTATATTGAAATTACTTTCACAATTTAATAAACATTTTACCCAACTTTGAACACCCTTCAGTTCATGTAAAGCTGAATCCAAATAGAGCCCATTAATTCCAAACTATCTAAAAACGAAAACATACATTGAGACATAGATAATTTTTTTAGATACATAGACATAGTTCCCCTTATGAAATTTAAAATATCTTTTTGTTTATTTATTTATTTTTTTTGGCTCCACCAATTTGCTCATTGCTGGAGTCCTAGATACAGTGGGATGCATATGCCAAGGACATGATAAGAGTTAACTTAAGGTTTTTCTTAGGCCTACTTTTATTTCAAAGGCAGAACTGGAATTCCGAAAAATATATATATATATATATATATATATATATAATATAACAAGTTAACCTATCCTTTACTACACGTGAATCAAGTACCGGTTTTGCAATTTCAATAAAGATTTTATTTTCCTCAGTTTTCACTGGAGTCTAAAGTATATGATAGCCATTCAGTGTCAAAAATAAACTTTCTCAGTTTTGTTGCTATTGTGTATTATTAATGATATATGCATGAGGGAATTTTTGTCACATAGGACGTGAAGCCTTGGCTGCAAAATTTTGACAAATGCTAGGACTGTCATGGAGAGGGCAATGGAACCGCATTTCAGTACTCTTGTCTGGAGAATCTCAGGGATAGCGAAGCCTGGTGGGCTGACAGCTATGGGGTCGCATAGAGTAGGACACGACTGAAGTGACTTAGCAGCATCAGTAGCAGGACTTTTAAGCATACCATGAGGTAACATAGTCTACTGAAATCATTTATGAGGCCCGATATGATTAGGAAAAGGGAGAGAGAAAGTTAGTCTCTCCTGGTCTTAAGGATGTAAAGGCATATTAAAACATCAATCAATCTTGTGAATCAGTAATAATAATGTGCCAATTTTGAGGAAAAGTAATGGGATCTCTGGTTACAATGCAGCCCCAGATTGCAAAAAAGGATTATCATTTTTAAACTCTGTTAAGAGACACCATTTGTAATATTTCCTTTGTATAACAAAAATAGGAGAGTTTCAAAACGAGCAAGATTCTTCAATACGTTTCCATTTTAATTGTGTGTTCATAAGTTCTTTAGTAGCTTGTAATTATTTCTTTCATAAGGGGCCATTGCTTTGTCTAAATAGGCGCATAAATTTTCTCCATTATTTTAATAACTATTTTGTTTGTAAAATGAGCTGTGGCCCCTAGGAAAAATGTGGAATGTATATCTGATTTGCCATTGCATAATTAAGACGCTTCCTATGAGTTTAAGGGGTGCATCTATCACATAAAGTCTTAATGTTGTAGGTTGGCCTTTTGGCCTATCCTATGTGTAGATTTGAATATTTTGATAAATATATAGTAATTGGCTTGAGAAAGAAAGTCCTGCAATTTGGCAAGAGACCTTTTGTATAGGTCAGGATTTGGGCTAAAATACTTTCGAAATGATAATATTAGACCCATTGCTGAGGGGTCTAGAAAGTATTTTACCGTTAATTTTGATATTTATAGTTGGTCAGACATATTTAAATAACAATGATGTCCATAAGCATTGATTTTGATCTGTATTACCAAATCTGCCTCTCCCTACATTGGTAGAGGCGTAAATAGAAGTGTAAGGCAAATGAAGTAATTGAGAAATTTTGTCCCCCCTTTTGAATTGCCATAGAATCTGAGCTGACATCATAATTTGAATTTCTCCTTTATAATTGAATCAATTATTCCACGCCGAACAATAATTCCTTTAAAAGCCAAATTAGATCAGCCCTGTAAAAGCCTGAAGGTTTGTGGCGGCAGGGTCCAAAATTCCAGTAGGTACTCTAGAAGGGACTGCTTAAGGGTAAAGGAAAACATCATTTAGGGCTGGTATATTAATGGCAGCAGCACTGCTGGACGTTGAGGGTTTGAGGGAAAAGATAGAATTTGCCCCTCTTTTTTGTTGCAGGGGACCTGGGAGGTCCCCTCTTTGGAGTTTCTTGGAATAGGTTTTCCTTCAATATCAAATTTAAATTTACTGTCTTTGGCCCAGTGCTTTCCTCTGTGGCACCAAGGGCAAATTTTTGGAAGCTTTTTATTAGCCTTCTTAGGGCAGTCCCTTTTCAAACGGGATTTATCTCCACATGTAAAGCACCCTTCATGTCTCTTTTTAAAAGGTTGTAGCATTGTTCAGCTAGTATTTGCATCTTTTAAGTTTTAGATCCTAGATTGTGACAAGCCTTTATATAATCAATAATAATCCTAGTCTGACAAATTGCAGCTATAGCACTTTGACATTTCTGATATGCATTCTCATAAGCAAGTAGTTTCTCTAGCTGTTTTTTTTTTTTGGTTTCTTCTCCGATTACAGTATGGGAAATAGCAGCTTCTAGTCTAGCTTAAAAATTAAGGTAACTTTTCATTAGGTTCCAACCAAGAGACATTTGGAGTTGCGACTGTTGGCAGAGGAGAAGCATTTGGAGCAGCCACGGAAGGGCTAGCAAAAAAAAAATTTGAGATATTTTGTATTGTTTTATTTGAGCCTTTTGTAAAGTTTAATCATTTAATTTATATGTATATAATATGTGTTTTGTCTGTTGCTGAATATTGGAAGGGCTAGAATATACATTGAAGTGGCAGAATGACAGCTGACAGCTTTAATAAGAGTGCATATAGGCTAGAGATCAACTGGAATAATTTTTCCTTCTTTGGCTGCTCATTTAACATCTTCTTTGACCCGAGGCAAATTCATAAGTCAAAACTGCATTTATCAGGAAACTAAGGATTATGTTCTACTACTGTTTGAAGGCAAGCCTCTATTCACTGGCGTGAAAACAGAAGTCCCTGAAATGTAAAGAAGTGGTGAGCAAAGTAGAAAAATAATGGGGCTGGCCAGTCTTTTAACCCATGCCTTAGTATTTACAGACCTCAATAGGTCCATGAGTCACTCCACGCGATATACCACGTATACCAGTGTCCCTGTCCTTTGGCCACATGTGCTGGGGTCCATTAATGGACCGGAAGCTTGTGGTCCGGAGTTGGCGATCAGAAAGGAAAAGAGAGAAGGAGGCTGATATCCCTTGGTTTACACAGAGGACCAATATTGTCCTTGACACAGGGTTTGCAGAACTCACCAAGGTAACAGGCGCCCTCTCGAGGGGGTCTTAGAAGCCCGGGCAGAAATGTGAGCACGATGGCTCTCCACGCTCCAGAGAGTCAGCCCGAAAAAGATAGAGAGCGAGAAAAAGAGAGAGAGAGAGAAAAAAAAAAACCCGGGGATCTAATCTCTAGTGGAGCAAAGGTGCTTTAATGATTTTTCTATGAGTATATACAGGCTGCAGTACAAGAAACTTCTTTCAGGAATGATAGAGTTCAGCAAACCAAACAAACTGTAACGGTTACCAAGGGAACAAGGAGTAATAAGTCACAAGGGCAGGAGACAATCCATATCTCAAGAACGGGGAAGGGGGACTAAGCAGTTTTGTCTTAAAGAGTTGCTCTGCTGAACTTGGTGTTCCTCTGGACTTTGGACGGTGTTCTCGGGGATACTCTGTTGTTGTTTAAAGGAAGTCAAGCCACTTCTCGTGTTTGATGGGGAATTCGGGATGGCTCTGGAGCACATGCAGGGGAATCTGGACTCATCTCGAGGCAATTTGCCGAACACAGAGCCCTTTTTTGTTGCTACGGTGACATCACGGACCCTCTAGACTTGTGACAGTGTTCTTGGGGACTCTCTGAAGTTCCATCCAGGGAATCCAGACTCCTTTCATGTTTGATGGGGAACACGGAATTGCTCTGCATGCAATGCAGGGGAATCGGGCCTCATCTGGCAGCGAGGGGGAAGTCTCGTGATCTTTTGTCGAGTTGCGGTGGGAACCTGGGGTATATTCTCGAGTTAGGACTTGGATGGCCCTTCAAAACTCGAGTTTGTTCAGCAAAGTCAGGACTCATGTCTAGTTGCGAGGGACACCTCGAGATTCTCATCGAGGCTTGGCAGGGCAATAGGGATGCCTCTTGAGGTGAGACTTGAGACCCAGTGTCCCGTTCAGCTCCCACAGTGATTGTCGGATTCCTATCAATATTTAAGCGGAGTCAGGCTTGTTGTCCTTTTGACGCATTGAACTCCAAGTTCCTCTCGAATTTTCAAGGGGATGTGAGGCCTCCTGTCGAAATGACACGGGGAACTAGGGCTTTCTCTAAAGTCTCCACAGGGCATTCACACATCCCTTCATCTTGGGAGATGGAAGACTAGCCTGCATTCAAGTCACTGGAGGGAAATCAGGCCATATTTCGAGTCACGGCAACTCGGTGTTCATTCCACTTGAGGCAGCAAACTCAGGGTCCCTCTCACATACCTATAGCTAAGAGAGGCCTCCTGTTGAGGTGCTTGTGGAAAGTTGCATTGCTCTTGAGTCAAAATTAGGGAATCAGCTCTCATCTCGAGATGATTTGGTGTACCCGTATCTTTCCTTGAGTTGGTGTGCTGAACTTCGTGTTCCTCTGGACTATATTTCACTTTTCTATAGCAACCATGAAATATCTTGTATGTTAGCATTGTACAGATCATTGAACATATTTATCAAATCATAATGTATTGTATATACATCCATTCCAGTACAAATATATATTTATATTCATTAACAGCTCAAAATCTCTTCAGCTCTTCTGCAAGAAAATCCCCTTAGAAGTGTAAGCCAATGTTCAGCAATTAATGCTTTAAAATCCTAATTCATTTCGAAATGACCCAGCCATTCAACAAACTTCTACTACTTAGTTCAGCACAACTCCACAACCTAAGTCACTCTAATTCCAAGAGACCACTCCAGATAATAGAGAATAGATCATTTTAGCAAAAATACAATTTTTTTAGAGCTTATCTAAAAGTAAAGTTCATATATATATATATATATATATATATATATATATATATATATATATACATAAAAATTATTTTTTTGTTTGACAATCGTATCTTACCCCAAATCAAGGCATAAAAAAAGTATTATATAATGTTGATGACTCAAGACATATCCCTACTAGATTAACAAATAATTATATTGAAATTACTTTCACAATTTAATAAACATTTTACCCAACTTTGAACACCCTTCAGTTCATGTAAAGCTGAATCCAAATAGAGCCCATTAATTCCAAACTATCTAAAAACGAAAACATACATTGAGACATAGATAATTTTAGATACATAGACATAGTTCCCCTTATGAAATTTAAAATATCTTTTTTTTTATTTATTTATTTTTTTTTTTTATTCCACCAATTTGCTCATTGCTGGAGTCCTAGATACAGTGGGATGCATATGCCAAGGACATGATAAGAGTTAACTTAAGGTTTCTTTTTAGGCCTACTTTTATTTCAAAGGCAGAACTGGAATTCCGAAAAATATATATATATATATATATATATATATATATATATATATATTAACAACAAGTTAACCTATCCTTTACTACACGTGAATCAAGTACCGGTTTTGCAATTTCAATAAAGATTTTATTTTCCTCAGTTTTCACTGGAGTCTAAAGTATATGATAGCCATTCAGTGTCAAAAATAAACTTTCTCAGTTTTGTTGCTATTGTGTATTATTAATGATATATGCATGAGGGAATTTTTGTCACATAGGACGTGAAGCCTTGGCTGCAAAATTTTGACAAATGCTAGGACTGTCATGGAGAGGGCAATGGAACCGCATTTCAGTACTCTTGTCTGGAGAATCTCAGGGATAGCGAAGCCTGGTGGGCTGACAGCTATGGGGTCGCATAGAGTAGGACACGACTGAAGTGACTTAGCAGCATCAGTAGCAGGACTTTTAAGCATACCATGAGGTAACATAGTCTACTGAAATCATTTATGAGGCCCGATATGATTAGGAAAAGGGAGAGAGAAAGAGAGTCTCTCTCTCTCTTCTTAAAGATGTAAATATTAAAACATCAATCTTGTGAATCAGTAATAATAATGTGCCAATTTTGAGGAAAAGTAATGGGATCTCTGGTTACAATGCAGCCCCAGATTGCAAAAAAGGATTATCATTTTTTTAAACTCTGTTAAGAGACACCATTTGTAATATTTCCTTTGTATAACAAAAATAGGAGAGTTTCAAAACGAGCAAGATTCTTCAATACGTTTCCATTTTAATTGTGTGTTCATAAGTTCTTCAGTAGCTTGTAATTATTTCTTTCATAAGGGGCCATTGCTTTGTCTAAATAGGCGCATAAATTTTCTCCATTATTTTAATAACTATTTTGTTTGTAAAATGAGCTGTGGCCCCTAGGAAAAATGTGGAATGTATATCTGATTTGCCATTGCATAATTAAGACGCTTCCTATGAGTTTAAGGGGTGCATCTATCACATAAAGTCTTAATGTTGTAGGTTGGCCTTTTGGCCTATCCTATGTGTAGATTTGAATATTTTGATAAATATATAGTAATTGGCTTGAGAAAGTCCTGCAATTTGGCAAGAGACCTTTTGTATAGGTCAGGATTTGGGCTAAAATACTTTCGAAATGATAATATTAGACCCATTGCTGAGGGGTCTAGAAAGTATTTTACCGTTAATTTTGATATTTATAGTTGGTCAGACATATTTAAATAACAATGATGTCCATAAGCATTGATTTTGATCTGTATTACCAAATCTGCCTCTCCCTACATTGGTAGAGGCGTAAATAGAAGTGTAAGGCAAATGAAGTAATTGAGAAATTTTGTCCCCCCTTTTGAATTGCCATAGAATCTGAGCTGACATCATAATTTGAATTTCTCCTTTATAATTGAATCAATTATTCCACGCCGAACAATAATTCCTTTAAAAGCCAAATTAGATCAGCCCTGTAAAAGCCTGAAGGTTTGTGGCGGCAGGGTCCAAAATTCCAGTAGGTACTCTAGAAGGGACTGCTTAAGGGTAAAGGAAAAAAACATCATTTAGGGCTGGTATATTAATGGCAGCACTGCTGGACGTTGAGGGTTTGAGGGAAAAGATAGAATTTGCCCCTCTTTTTTGTTGCAGGGGACCTGGGAGGTCCCCTCTTTGGAGTTTCTTGGAATAGGTTTTCCTTCAATATCAAATTTAAATTTACTGTCTTTGGCCCAGTGCTTTCCTCTGTGGCACCAAGGGCAAATTTTTGGAAGCTTTTTATTAGCCTTCTTAGGGCAGTCCCTTTTCAAACGGGATTTATCTCCACATGTAAAGCACCCTTCATGTCTCTTTTTAAAAGGTTGTAGCATTGTTCAGCTAGTATTTGCATCTTTTAAGTTTTAGATCCTAGATTGTGACAAGCCTTTATATAATCAATAATAATCCTAGTCTGACAAATTGCAGCTATAGCACTTTGACATTTCTGATATGCATTCTCATAAGCAAGTAGTTTCTCTAGCTGTTTTTTTTTTTTTTTCTCTCGATTACAGTATGGGAAATAGCAGCTTCTAGTCTAGCTTAAAAATTAAGGTAACTTTTCATTAGGTTCCAACCAAGAGACATTTGGAGTTGCGACTGTTGGCAGAGGAGAAGCATTTGGAGCAGCCACGGAAGGGCTAGCAAAAAAATTTTGAGATATTTTGTATTGTTTTATTTGAGCCTTTTGTAAAGTTTAATCATTTAATTTATATGTATATAATATGTGTTTTGTCTGTTGCTGAATATTGGAAGGGCTAGAATATACATTGAAGTGGCAGAATGACAGCTTTAATAAGAGTGCATATAGGCTAGAGATCAACTGGAATAATTTTTCCTTCTTTGGCTGCTCATTTAACATCTTCTTTGACCCGAGGCAAATTCATAAGTCAAAACTGCATTTATCAGGAAACTAAGGATTATGTTCTACTACTGTTTGAAGGCAAGCCTCTATTCACTGGCGTGAAAACAGAAGTCCCTGAAATGTAAAGAAGTGGTGAGCAAAGTAGAAAAATAATGGGGGGCCAGTCTTTTAACCCATGCCTTAGTATTTACAGACCTCAATAGGTCCATGAGTCACTCCACGCGATATACCACGTATACCAGTGTCCCTGTCCTTTGGCCACATGTGCTGGGGTCCATTAATGGACCGGAAGCTTGTGGTCCGGAGTTGGCGATCAGAAAGGAAAAGAGAGAAGGAGGCTGATATCCCTTGGTTTACACAGAGGACCAATATTGTCCTTGACACAGGGTTTGCAGAACTCACCAAGGTAACAGGCGCCCTCTCGAGGGGGGGGGAAGCCCGGGCAGAAATGTGAGCACGATGGCTCTCCACGCTCCAGAGAGTCAGCCCGAAAAAGATAGAGAGCGAGAAAAAGAGAGAGAGAGAGAGAGAAAAAAAAAAACCCGGGGATCTAATCTCTAGTGGAGCAAAGGTGCTTTAATGATTTTTTTTATGAGTATATACAGGCTGCAGTACAAGAAACTTCTTTCAGGAATGATAGAGTTCAGCAAACCAAACAAAAACTGTAACGGTTACCAAGGGAACAAGGAGTAATACTAGTCACAAGGGCAGGAGACAATCCATATCTCAAGAACGGGGAAGGGGGACTAAGCAGTTTTGTCTTAAAGAGTTGCTCTGCTGAACTTGGTGTTCCTCTGGACTTTGGACGGTGTTCTCGGGGATACTCTGTTGTTGTTTTTAGGAAGTCAAGCCACTTCTCGTGTTTGATGGGGAATTCGGGATGGCTCTGGAGCACATGCAGGGGAATCTGGACTCATCTCGAGGCAATTTGCCGAACACAGAGCCCTTTTTTTTTGCTACGGTGACATCACGGACCCTCTAGACTTGTGACAGTGTTCTTGGGGACTCTCTGAAGTTCCATCCAGGGAATCCAGACTCCTTTCATGTTTGATGGGGAACACGGAATTGCTCTGCATGCAATGCAGGGGAATCGGGCCTCATCTGGCAGCGAGGGGGAAGTCTCGTGATCTTTTGTCGAGTTGCGGTGGGAACCTGGGGTATATTTCTCGAGTTAGGACTTGGATGGCCCTTCAAAACTCGAGTTTGTTCAGCAAAGTCAGGACTCATGTCTAGTTGCGAGGGACACCTCGAGATTCTCATCGAGGCTTGGCAGGGCAATAGGGATGCCTCTTGAGGTGAGACTTGAGACCCAGTGTCCCGTTCAGCTCCCACAGTGATTGTCGGATTCCTATCAATATTTAAGCGGAGTCAGGCTTGTTGTCCTTTTGACGCATTGAACTCCAAGTTCCTCTCGAATTTTCAAGGGGATGTGAGGCCTCCTGTCGAAATGACACGGGGAACTAGGGCTTTCTCTAAAGTCTCCACAGGGCATTCACACATCCCTTCATCTTGGGAGATGGAAGACTAGCCTGCATTCAAGTCACTGGAGGGAAATCAGGCCATATTTCGAGTCACGGCAACTCGGTGTTCATTCCACTTGAGGCAGCAGAAAGCAAACTCAGGGTCCCTCTCACATACCTATAGCTAAGAGAGGCCTCCTGTTGAGGTGCTTGTGGAAAGTTGCATTGCATTGAGTCTTGAGTCAAAATTAGGGAATCAGCTCTCATCTCGAGATGATTTGGTGTACCCGTATCTTTCCTTGAGTTGGTGTGCTGAACTTCGTGTTCCTCTGGACTATATTTCACTTTTCTATAGCAACCATGAAATATCTTGTATGTTAGCATTGTACAGATCATTGAACATATTTATCAAATCATAATGTATTGTATATATATCCATTCCAGTACAAATATATATTTATATTCATTAACAGCTCAAAATCTCTTCAGCTCTTCTGCAAGAAAAAATCCCCTTAGAAGTGTAAGCCAATGTTCAGCAATTAATGCTTTAAAATCCTAATTCATTTCGAAATGACCCAGCCATTCAACAAACTTCTACTACTTAGTTCAGCACAACTCCACAACCTAAGTCACTCTAATTCCAAGAGACCACTCCAGATAATAGAGAATAGATCATTTTAGCAAAAATACAATTTTTTTTTTTTAGAGCTTTATCTAAAAAAAGTATTCATATATATATATATATATATATATATATATATATATATATATAATAAAAAAAAATAATTACCTTTTGTTTGACAATCGTATCTTACCCCAAATCAAGGCATAAAAAAAAAAAAAGTATTATATAATGTTGATGACTCAAGACATATCCCTACTAGATTAACAAATAATTATATTGAAATTACTTTCACAATTTAATAAACATTTTACCCAACTTTGAACACCCTTCAGTTCATGTAAAGCTGAATCCAAATAGAGCCCATTAATTCCAAACTATCTAAAAAAAACGAAAAAACATACATTGAGACATAGATAATTTTAGATACATAGACATAGTTCCCCTTATGAAATTTAAAATATCTTTTTGTTTATTTATTTATTTTTTGGGCTCCACCAATTTGCTCATTGCTGGAGTCCTAGATACAGTGGGATGCATATGCCAAGGACATGATAAGAGTTAACTTAAGGTTTCTTCTTAGGCCTACTTTTATTTCAAAGGCAGAACTGGAATTCCGAAAATATATATATATATATATATATATATATATATATTATTAAACAAGTTAACCTATACCTTTACTACACGTGAATCAAGTACCGGTTTTGCAATTTCAATAAAGATTTTATTTTCCTCAGTTTTCACTGGAGTCTAAAGTATATGATAGCCATTCAGTGTCAAAAATAAACTTTCTCAGTTTTGTTGCTATTGTGTATTATTAATGATATATGCATGAGGGAATTTTTGTCACATAGGACGTGAAGCCTTGGCTGCAAAATTTTGACAAATGCTAGGACTGTCATGGAGAGGGCAATGGAACCGCATTTCAGTACTCTTGTCTGGAGAATCTCAGGGATAGCGAAGCCTGGTGGGCTGACAGCTATGGGGTCGCATAGAGTAGGACACGACTGAAGTGACTTAGCAGCATCAGTAGCAGGACTTTTAAGCATACCATGAGGTAACATAGTCTACTGAAATCATTTATGAGGCCCGATATGATTATGGAAAAGGAGAGAGAGAGAGAAAGTTAGTCTCTCCTGGTCTTAAGGATGTAAAGGCATATTAAAACATCAATCTTGTGAATCAGTAATAATAATGTGCCAATTTTGAGGAAAAGTAATGGGATCTCTGGTTACAATGCAGCCCCAGATTGCAAAAAAGGATTATCATTTTTAAACTCTGTTAAGAGACACCATTTGTAATATTTCCTTTGTATAACAAAAATAGGAGAGTTTTCAAAACGAGCAAGATTCTTCAATACGTTTCCATTTTAATTGTGTGTTCATAAGTTCTTTAGTAGCTTGTAATTATTTCTTTCATAAGGGGCCATTGCTTTGTCTAAATAGGCGCATAAATTTTCTCCATTATTTTAATAACTATTTTGTTTGTAAAATGAGCTGTGGCCCCTAGGAAAAATGTGGAATGTATATCTGATTTGCCATTGCATAATTAAGACGCTTCCTATGAGTTTAAGGGGTGCATCTATCACATAAAGTCTTAATGTTGTAGTTGGCCTTTTGGCCTTTTGGCTATCCTATGTGTAGATTTGAATATTTTGATAAATATATAGTAATTGGCTTGAGAAAGTCCTGCAATTTGGCAAGAGACCTTTTGTATAGGTCAGGATTTGGGCTAAAATACTTTCGAAATGATAATATTAGACCCATTGCTGAGGGGTCTAGAAAGTATTTTACCGTTAATTTTGATATTTATAGTTGGTCAGACATATTTAAATAACAATGATGTCCATAAGCATTGATTTTGATCTGTATTACCAAATCTGCCTCTCCCTACATTGGTAGAGGCGTAAATAGAAGTGTAAGGCAAATGAAGTAATTGAGAAATTTTGTCCCCCCTTTTGAATTGCCATAGAATCTGAGCTGACATCATAATTTGAATTTCTCCTTTATAATTGAATCAATTATTCCACGCCGAACAATAATTCCTTTAAAAGCCAAATTAGATCAGCCCTGTAAAAGCCTGAAGGTTTGTGGCGGCAGGGTCCAAAATTCCAGTAGGTACTCTAGAAGGGACTGCTTAAGGGTAAGGGTAAAGGAAAACATCATTTAGGGCTGGTATATTAATGGCAGCACTGCTGGACGTTGAGGGTTTGAGGGAAAAGATAGAATTTGCCCCTCTTTTTTGTTGCAGGGGACCTGGGAGGTCCCCTCTTTGGAGTTTCTTGGAATAGGTTTTCCTTCAATATCAAATTTAAATTTACTGTCTTTGGCCCAGTGCTTTCCTCTGTGGCACCAAGGGCAAATTTTTGGAAGCTTTTTATTAGCCTTCTTAGGGCAGTCCCTTTTCAAACGGGATTTATCTCCACATGTAAAGCACCCTTCATGTCTCTTTTTAAAAGGTTGTAGCATTGTTCAGCTAGTATTTGCATCTTTTAAGTTTTAGATCCTAGATTGTGACAAGCCTTTATATAATCAATAATAATCCTAGTCTGACAAATTGCAGCTATAGCACTTTGACATTTCTGATATGCATTCTCATAAGCAAGTAGTTTCTCTAGCTGTTTTTTTAGGTTTTTTTTCTTCTCCGATTACAGTATGGGAAATAGCAGCTTCTAGTCTAGCTTAAAAATTAAGGTAACTTTTCATTAGGTTCCAACCAAGAGACATTTGGAGTTGCGACTGTTGGCAGAGGAGAAGCATTTGGAGCAGCCACGGAAGGGCTAGCAAAAAAAAAAATTGAGATATTTTGTATTGTTTTATTTGAGCCTTTTGTAAAGTTTAATCATTTAATTTATATGTATATAATATGTGTTTTGTCTGTTGCTGAATATTGGAAGGGCTAGAATATACATTGAAGTGGCAGAATGACAGCTTTAATAAGAGTGCATATAGGCTAGAGATCAACTGGAATAATTTTTCCTTCTTTGGCTGCTCATTTAACATCTTCTTTGACCCGAGGCAAATTCATAAGTCAAAACTGCATTTATCAGGAAACTAAGGATTATGTTCTACTACTGTTTGAAGGCAAGCCTCTATTCACTGGCGTGAAAACAGAAGTCCCTGAAATGTAAAGAAGTGGTGAGCAAAGTAGAAAAATAATGGGGCTGGCCAGTCTTTTAACCCATGCCTTAGTATTTACAGACCTCAATAGGTCCATGAGTCACTCCACGCGATATACCACGTATACCAGTGTCCCTGTCCTTTGGCCACATGTGCTGGGGTCCATTAATGGACCGGAAGCTTGTGGTCCGGAGTTGGCGATCAGAAAGGAAAAGAGAGAAGGAGGCTGATATCCCTTGGTTTACACAGAGGACCAATATTGTCCTTGACACAGGGTTTGCAGAACTCACCAAGGTAACAGGCGCCCTCTCGAGGGGGTCTTAGAAGCCCGGGCAGAAATGTGAGCACGATGGCTCTCCACGCTCCAGAGAGTCAGCCCGAAAAAGATAGAGAGCGAGAAAAAGAGAGAGAGAGAGAGAAAAAAAAAACCCGGGGATCTAATCTCTAGTGGAGCAAAGGTGCTTTAATGATTTTTCTATGAGTATATACAGGCTGCAGTACAAGAAACTTCTTTCAGGAATGATAGTCAGCAAACCAAACAAACTGTAACGGTTACCAAGGGAACAAGGAGTAATACTAGTCACAAGGGCAGGAGACAATCCATATCTCAAGAACGGGGAAGGGGGACTAAGCAGTTTTGTCTTAAAGAGTTGCTCTGCTGAACTTGGTGTTCCTCTGGACTTTGGACGGTGTTCTCGGGGATACTCTGTTGTTGTTTAAAGGAAGTCAAGCCACTTCTCGTGTTTGATGGGGAATTCGGGATGGCTCTGGAGCACATGCAGGGGAATCTGGACTCATCTCGAGGCAATTTGCCGAACACAGAGCCCTTTTTTGTTGCTACGGTGACATCACGGACCCTCTAGACTTGTGACAGTGTTCTTGGGGACTCTCTGAAGTTCCATCCAGGGAATCCAGACTCCTTTCATGTTTGATGGGGAACACGGAATTGCTCTGCATGCAATGCAGGGGAATCGGGCCTCATCTGGCAGCGAGGGGGGAAGTCTCGTGATCTTTTGTCGAGTCGAGTTGCGGTGGGAACCTGGGGTATATTCTCGAGTTAGGACTTGGATGGCCCTTCAAAACTCGAGTTTGTTCAGCAAAGTCAGGACTCATGTCTAGTTGCGAGGGACACCTCGAGATTCTCATCGAGGCTTGGCAGGGCAATAGGGATGCCTCTTGAGGTGAGACTTGAGACCCAGTGTCCCGTTCAGCTCCCACAGTGATTGTCGGATTCCTATCAATATTTAAGCGGAGTCAGGCTTGTTGTCCTTTTGACGCATTGAACTCCAAGTTCCTCTCGAATTTTCAAGGGGATGTGAGGCCTCCTGTCGAAATGACACGGGGAACTAGGGCTTTCTCTAAAGTCTCCACAGGGCATTCACACATCCCTTCATCTTGGGAGATGGAAGACTAGCCTGCATTCAAGTCACTGGAGGGAAATCAGGCCATATTTCGAGTCACGGCAACTCGGTGTTCATTCCACTTGAGGCAGCAAACTCAGGGTCCCTCTCACATACCTATAGCTAGAGCCTCCTGTTGAGGTGCTTGTGGAAAGTTGCATTGCTCTTGAGTCAAAATTAGGGAATCAGCTCTCATCTCGAGATGATTTGGTGTACCCGTATCTTTCCTTGAGTTGGTGTGCTGAACTTCGTGTTCCTCTGGACTATATTTCACTTTTCTATAGCAACCATGAAATATCTTGTATGTTAGCATTGTACAGATCATTGAACATATTTATCAAATCATAATGTATTGTATATACATCCATTCCAGTACAAATATATATATTATATTCATTATTCACAGCTCAAAATCTCTTCAGCTCTTCTGCAAGAAAATCCCCTTAGAAGTGTAAGCCAATGTTCAGCAATTAATGCTTTAAAATCCTAATTCATTTCGAAATGACCCAGCCATTCAACAAACTTCTACTACTTAGTTCAGCACAACTCCACAACCTAAGTCACTCTAATTCCAAGAGACCACTCCAGATAATAGAGAATAGATCATTTTAGCAAAAATACAATTTTTTTTTTTTTAGAGCTTATCTAAAAGTATTCATATATATATATATATATATATATATATATATATATATATAAAAATTACCTTTTGTTTGACAATCGTATCTTACCCCAAATCAAGGCATAAAAAAAGTATTATATAATGTTGATGACTCAAGACATATCCCTACTAGATTAACAAATAATTATATTGAAATTACTTTCACAATTTAATAAACATTTTACCCAACTTTGAACACCCTTCAGTTCATGTAAAGCTGAATCCAAATAGAGCCCATTAATTCCAAACTATCTAAAAACGAAAACATACATTGAGACATAGATAATTTTAGATACATAGACATAGTTCCCCCCCTATGAAATTTAAAATATCTTTTTGTTTATTTATTTATTTTGGGCTCCACCAATTTGCTCATTGCTGGAGTCCTAGATACAGTGGGATGCATATGCCAAGGACATGATAAGAGTTAACTTAAGGTTTTTTCTTAGGCCTACTTTTATTTCAAAGGCAGAAAGGCAGAACGAATTCCGAAAAAATATATATATATATATATATATATATTATATATATTAACAAAGTTAACCTATCCTTTACTACACGTGAATCAAGTACCGGTTTTGCAATTTCAATAAAGATTTTATTTTCCTCAGTTTTCACTGGAGTCTAAAGTATATGATAGCCATTCAGTGTCAAAAATAAACTTTCTCAGTTTTGTTGCTATTGTGTATTATTAATGATATATGCATGAGGGAATTTTTGTCACATAGGACGTGAAGCCTTGGCTGCAAAATTTTGACAAATGCTAGGACTGTCATGGAGAGGGCAATGGAACCGCATTTCAGTACTCTTGTCTGGAGAATCTCAGGGATAGCGAAGCCTGGTGGGCTGACAGCTATGGGGTCGCATAGAGTAGGACACGACTGAAGTGACTTAGCAGCATCAGTAGCAGGACTTTTAAGCATACCATGAGGTAACATAGTCTACTGAAATCATTTATGAGGCCCGATATGATTAGGAAAAGGGAAAGAGAGAGAAAGTTAGTCTCTCCTGGTCTTAAGGATGTAAAGGCATATTAAAACATCAATCTTGTGAATCAGTAATAATAATGTGCCAATTTTGAGGAAAAGTAATGGGATCTCTGGTTACAATGCAGCCCCAGATTGCAAAAAAGGATTATCATTTTTAAACTCTGTTAAGAGACACCATTTGTAATATTTCCTTTGTATAACAAAAATAGGAGAGTTTCAAAACGAGCAAGATTCTTCAATACGTTTCCATTTTAATTGTGTGTTCATAAGTTCTTTAGTAGCTTGTAATTATTTCTTTCATAAGGGGCCATTGCTTTGTCTAAATAGGCGCATAAATTTTCTCCATTATTTTAATAACTATTTTTGTTTGTAAAATGAGCTGTGGCCCCTAGGAAAAATGTGGAATGTATATCTGATTTGCCATTGCATAATTAAGACGCTTCCTATGAGTTTAAGGGGTGCATCTATCACATAAAGTCTTAATGTTGTAGGTTGGCCTTTTGGCCTATCCTATGTGTAGATTTGAATATTTTGATAAATATATATATATAATTGGCTTGAGAAAGTCCTGCAATTTGGCAAGAGACCTTTTGTATAGGTCAGGATTTGGGCTAAAATACTTTCGAAATGATAATATTAGACCCATTGCTGAGGGGTCTAGAAAGTATTTTACCGTTAATTTTGATATTTATAGTTGGTCAGACATATTTAAATAACAATGATGTCCATAAGCATTGATTTTGATCTGTATTACCAAATCTGCCTCTCCCTACATTGGTAGAGGCGTAAATAGAAGTGTAAGGCAAATGAAGTAATTGAGAAATTTTGTCCCCCCTTTTGAATTGCCATAGAATCTGAGCTGACATCATAATTTGAATTTCTCCTTTATAATTGAATCAATTATTCCACGCCGAACAATAATTCCTTTAAAAGCCAAATTAGATCAGCCCTGTAAAAGCCTGAAGGTTTGTGGCGGCAGGGTCCAAAATTCCAGTAGGTACTCTAGAAGGGACTGCTGCTTAAGGGTAAAGGAAAACATCATTTAGGGCTGGTATATTAATGGCAGCACTGCTGGACGTTGAGGGTTTGAGGGAAAAGATAGAATTTGCCCCTCTTTTTTGTTGCAGGGGACCTGGGAGGTCCCCTCTTTGGAGTTTCTTGGAATAGGTTTTCCTTCAATATCAAATTTAAATTTACTGTCTTTGGCCCAGTGCTTTCCTCTGTGGCACCAAGGGCAAATTTTTGGAAGCTTTTTATTAGCCTTCTTAGGGCAGTCCCTTTTCAAACGGGATTTATCTCCACATGTAAAGCACCCTTCATGTCTCTTTTTAAAAGGTTGTAGCATTGTTCAGCTAGTATTTGCATCTTTTAAGTTTTAGATCCTAGATTGTGACAAGCCTTTATATAATCAATAATAATCCTAGTCTGACAAATTGCAGCTATAGCACTTTGACATTTCTGATATGCATTCTCATAAGCAAGTAGTTTCTCTAGCTGTTTTTTTGGTTTTTTTTTTTTGTTTCTTTTCTTCTTACAGTATGGGAAATAGCAGCTTCTAGTCTAGCTTAAAAATTAAGGTAACTTTTCATTAGGTTCCAACCAAGAGACATTTGGAGTTGCGACTGTTGGCAGAGGAGAAGCATTTGGAGCAGCCACGGAAGGGCTAGCAAAAAAAAAAATTTGAGATATTTTGTATTGTTTTATTTGAGCCTTTTGTAAAGTTTAATCATTTAATTTATATGTATATAATATGTGTTTTGTCTGTTGCTGAATATTGGAAGGGCTAGAATATACATTGAAGTGGCAGAATGACAGCTTTAATAAGAGTGCATATAGGCTAGAGATCAACTGGAATAATTTTTCCTTCTTTGGCTGCTCATTTAACATCTTCTTTGACCCGAGGCAAATTCATAAGTCAAAACTGCATTTATCAGGAAACTAAGGATTATGTTCTACTACTGTTTGAAGGCAAGCCTCTATTCACTGGCGTGAAAACAGAAGTCCCTGAAATGTAAAGAAGTGGTGGTGAGCAAAGTAGAAAAATAATGGGGCTGGCCAGTCTTTTAACCCATGCCTTAGTATTTACAGACCTCAATAGGTCCATGAGTCACTCCACGCGATATACCACGTATACCAGTGTCCCTGTCCTTTGGCCACATGTGCTGGGGTCCATTAATGGACCGGAAGCTTGTGGTCCGGAGTTGGCGATCAGAAAGGAAAAGAGAGAAGGAGGCTGATATCCCTTGGTTTACACAGAGGACCAATATTGTCCTTGACACAGGGTTTGCAGAACTCACCAAGGTAACAGGCGCCCTCTCGAGGGGGTCTTAGAAGCCCGGGCAGAAATGTGAGCACGATGGCTCTCCACGCTCCAGAGAGTCAGCCCGAAAAAGATAGAGAGCGAGAAAAAGAGAGAGAGAGAAAAAAAAAAACCCGGGGATCTAATCTCTAGTGGAGCAAAGGTGCTTTAATGATTTTTCTATGAGTATATACAGGCTGCAGTACAAGAAACTTCTTTCAGGAATGATAGAGAGTCAGCAAACCAAACAAACTGTAACGGTTACCAAGGGAACAAGGAGTAATACTAGTCACAAGGGCAGGAGACAATCCATATCTCAAGAACGGGGAAGGGGGACTAAGCAGTTTTGTCTTAAAGAGTTGCTCTGCTGAACTTGGTGTTCCTCTGGACTTTGGACGGTGTTCTCGGGGATACTCTGTTGTTGTTTAAAGGAAGTCAAGCCACTTCTCGTGTTTGATGGGGAATTCGGGATGGCTCTGGAGCACATGCAGGGGAATCTGGACTCATCTCGAGGCAATTTGCCGAACACAGAGCCCTTTTTTTTGCTACGGTGACATCACGGACCCTCTAGACTTGTGACAGTGTTCTTGGGGACTCTCTGAAGTTCCATCCAGGGAATCCAGACTCCTTTCATGTTTGATGGGGAACACGGAATTGCTCTGCATGCAATGCAGGGGAATCGGGCCTCATCTGGCAGCGAGGGGGAAGTCTCGTGATCTTTTGTCGAGTTGCGGTGGGAACCTGGGGTATATTCTCGAGTTAGGACTTGGATGGCCCTTCAAAACTCGAGTTTGTTCAGCAAAGTCAGGACTCATGTCTAGTTGCGAGGGACACCTCGAGATTCTCATCGAGGCTTGGCAGGGCAATAGGGATGCCTCTTGAGGTGAGACTTGAGACCCAGTGTCCCGTTCAGCTCCCACAGTGATTGTCGGATTCCTATCAATATTTAAGCGGAGTCAGGCTTGTTGTCCTTTTGACGCATTGAACTCCAAGTTCCTCTCGAATTTTCAAGGGGATGTGAGGCCTCCTGTCGAAATGACACGGGGAACTAGGGCTTTCTCTAAAGTCTCCACAGGGCATTCACACATCCCTTCATCTTGGGAGATGGAAGACTAGCCTGCATTCAAGTCACTGGAGGGAAATCAGGCCATATTTCGAGTCACGGCAACTCGGTGTTCATTCCACTTGAGGCAGCAAACTCAGGGTCCCTCTCACATACCTATAGCTAAGAGAGAGCCTCCTCCTGTTGAGGTGCTTGTGGAAAGTTGCATTGCTCTTGAGTCAAAATTAGGGAATCAGCTCTCATCTCGAGATGATTTGGTGTACCCGTATCTTTCCTTGAGTTGGTGTGCTGAACTTCGTGTTCCTCTGGACTATATTTCACTTTTCTATAGCAACCATGAAATATCTTGTATGTTAGCATTGTACAGATCATTGAACATATTTATCAAATCATAATGTATTGTATATACATCCATTCCAGTACAAATATATATTTATATTCATTAACAGCTCAAAATCTCTTCAGCTCTTCTGCAAGAAAATCCCCTTAGAAGTGTAAGCCAATGTTCAGCAATTAATGCTTTAAAATCCTAATTCATTTCGAAATGACCCAGCCATTCAACAAACTTCTACTACTTAGTTCAGCACAACTCCACAACCTAAGTCACTCTAATTCCAAGAGACCACTCCAGATAATAGAGAATAGATCATTTTAGCAAAAATACAATTTTTTTTAATAGAGCTTATCTAAAAGTATTCATATATATATATATATATATATATATATATATATATAAAAATTTACCTTTTGTTTGACAATCGTATCTTACCCCAAATCAAGGCATAAAAAAAAAATTATATAATGTTGATGACTCAAGACATATCCCTACTAGATTAACAAATAATTATATTGAAATTACTTTCACAATTTAATAAACATTTTACCCAACTTTGAACACCCTTCAGTTCATGTAAAGCTGAATCCAAATAGAGCCCATTAATTCCAAACTATCTAAAAACGAAAACATACATTGAGACATAGATAATTTTAGATACATAGACATAGTTCCCCTTATGAAATTTAAAATATCTTTTTGTTTATTTATTTATTTTTTGGGCTCCACCAATTTGCTCATTGCTGGAGTCCTAGATACAGTGGGATGCATATGCCAAGGACATGATAAGAGTTAACTTAAGGTTTCTTCTTAGGCCTACTTTTATTTTTAAAGGCAGAACTGGAATTCCGAAAAATATATATATATATATATATATATATATAACAAGTTAAACCTATACCTTTACTACACGTGAATCAAGTACCGGTTTTGCAATTTCAATAAAGATTTTATTTTCCTCAGTTTTCACTGGAGTCTAAAGTATATGATAGCCATTCAGTGTCAAAAATAAACTTTCTCAGTTTTGTTGCTATTGTGTATTATTAATGATATATGCATGAGGGAATTTTTGTCACATAGGACGTGAAGCCTTGGCTGCAAAATTTTGACAAATGCTAGGACTGTCATGGAGAGGGCAATGGAACCGCATTTCAGTACTCTTGTCTGGAGAATCTCAGGGATAGCGAAGCCTGGTGGGCTGACAGCTATGGGGTCGCATAGAGTAGGACACGACTGAAGTGACTTAGCAGCATCAGTAGCAGGACTTTTAAGCATACCATGAGGTAACATAGTCTACTGAAATCATTTATGAGGCCCGATATGATTAGGAAAAGGGAGAGAGAAAGTTAGTCTCTCCTGGTCTTAAGGATGTAAAGGCATATTAAAACATCAATCTTGTGAATCAGTAATAATAATGTGCCAATTTTGAGGAAAAGTAATGGGATCTCTGGTTACAATGCAGCCCCAGATTGCAAAAAAGGATTATCATTTTTAAACTCTGTTAAGAGACACCATTTGTAATATTTCCTTTGTATAACAAAAATAGGAGAGTTTCAAAACGAGCAAGATTCTTCAATACGTTTCCATTTTAATTGTGTGTTCATAAGTTCTTTAGTAGCTTGTAATTATTTCTTTCATAAGGGGCCATTGCTTTGTCTAAATAGGCGCATAAATTTTCTCCATTATTTTAATAACTATTTTGTTTGTAAAATGAGCTGTGGCCCCTAGGAAAAATGTGGAATGTATATCTGATTTGCCATTGCATAATTAAGACGCTTCCTATGAGTTTAAGGGGTGCATCTATCACATAAAGTCTTAATGTTGTAGGTTGGCCTTTTGGCCTATCCTATGTGTAGATTTGAATATTTTTTGATAAATATATAGTAATTGGCTTGAGAAAGTCCTGCAATTTGGCAAGAGACCTTTTGTATAGGTCAGGATTTGGGCTAAAATACTTTCGAAATGATAATATTAGACCCATTGCTGAGGGGTCTAGAAAGTATTTTACCGTTAATTTTGATATTTATAGTTGGTCAGACATATTTAAATAACAATGATGTCCATAAGCATTGATTTTGATCTGTATTACCAAATCTGCCTCTCCCTACATTGGTAGAGGCGTAAATAGAAGTGTAAGGCAAATGAAGTAATTGAGAAATTTTGTCCCCCCTTTTGAATTGCCATAGAATCTGAGCTGACATCATAATTTGAATTTCTCCTTTATAATTGAATCAATTATTCCACGCCGAACAATAATTCCTTTAAAAGCCAAATTAGATCAGCCCTGTAAAAGCCTGAAGGTTTGTGGCGGCAGGGTCCAAAATTCCAGTAGGTACTCTAGAAGGGACTGACTGCTTAAGGTAAAGGAAAACATCATTTAGGGCTGGTATATTAATGGCAGCACTGCTGGACGTTGAGGGTTTGAGGGAAAAGATAGAATTTGCCCCTCTTTTTTGTTGCAGGGGACCTGGGAGGTCCCCTCTTTGGAGTTTCTTGGAATAGGTTTTCCTTCAATATCAAATTTAAATTTACTGTCTTTGGCCCAGTGCTTTCCTCTGTGGCACCAAGGGCAAATTTTTGGAAGCTTTTTATTAGCCTTCTTAGGGCAGTCCCTTTTCAAACGGGATTTATCTCCACATGTAAAGCACCCTTCATGTCTCTTTTTAAAAGGTTGTAGCATTGTTCAGCTAGTATTTGCATCTTTTAAGTTTTAGATCCTAGATTGTGACAAGCCTTTATATAATCAATAATAATCCTAGTCTGACAAATTGCAGCTATAGCACTTTGACATTTCTGATATGCATTCTCATAAGCAAGTAGTTTCTCTAGCTGTTTTTTTTTTTTTTTTTTTTTTTTTTTCTCTCCGATTACAGTATGGGAAATAGCAGCTTCTAGTCTAGCTTAAAAATTAAGGTAACTTTTCATTAGGTTCCAACCAAGAGACATTTGGAGTTGCGACTGTTGGCAGAGGAGAAGCATTTGGAGCAGCCACGGAAGGGCTAGCAAAAAAATTTTGAGATATTTTGTATTGTTTTATTTGAGCCTTTTGTAAAGTTTAATCATTTAATTTATATGTATATAATATGTGTTTTTGTCTGTTGCTGAATATTGGAAGGGCTAGAATATACATTGAAGTGGCAGAATGACAGCTTTAATAAGAGTGCATATAGGCTAGAGAGATCAACTGGAATAATTTTTCCTTCTTTGGCTGCTCATTTAACATCTTCTTTGACCCGAGGCAAATTCATAAGTCAAAACTGCATTTATCAGGAAACTAAGGATTATGTTCTACTACTGTTTGAAGGCAAGCCTCTATTCACTGGCGTGAAAACAGAAGTCCCTGAAATGTAAAGAAGTGGTGAGCAAAGTAGAGTAGAAAAATAATGGGGCTGGCCAGTCTTTTAACCCATGCCTTAGTATTTACAGACCTCAATAGGTCCATGAGTCACTCCACGCGATATACCACGTATACCAGTGTCCCTGTCCTTTGGCCACATGTGCTGGGGTCCATTAATGGACCGGAAGCTTGTGGTCCGGAGTTGGCGATCAGAAAGGAAAAGAGAGAAGGAGGCTGATATCCCTTGGTTTACACAGAGGACCAATATTGTCCTTGACACAGGGTTTGCAGAACTCACCAAGGTAACAGGCGCCCTCTCGAGGGGGTCTTAGAAGCCCGGGCAGAAATGTGAGCACGATGGCTCTCCACGCTCCAGAGAGTCAGCCCGAAAAAAGATAGAGAGCGAGAAAAAGAGAGAGAGAGACAAAAAAAGACCCGGGGATCTAATCTCTAGTGGAGCAAAGGTGCTTTAATGATTTTTCTATGAGTATATACAGGCTGCAGTACAAGAAACTTCTTTCAGGAATGATAGAGTTCAGCAGCAAACCAAACAAACTGTAACGGTTACCAAGGGAACAAGGAGTAATACTAGTCACAAGGGCAGGAGACAATCCATATCTCAAGAACGGGGAAGGGGGACTAAGCAGTTTTGTCTTAAAGAGTTGCTCTGCTGAACTTGGTGTTCCTCTGGACTTTGGACGGTGTTCTCGGGGATACTCTGTTGTTGTTTAAAGGAAGTCAAGCCACTTCTCGTGTTTGATGGGGAATTCGGGATGGCTCTGGAGCACATGCAGGGGAATCTGGACTCATCTCGAGGCAATTTGCCGAACACAGAGCCCTTTTTTGTTGCTACGGTGACATCACGGACCCTCTAGACTTGTGACAGTGTTCTTGGGGACTCTCTGAAGTTCCATCCAGGGAATCCAGACTCCTTTCATGTTTGATGGGGAACACGGAATTGCTCTGCATGCAATGCAGGGGAATCGGGCCTCATCTGGCAGCGAGGGGGAAGTCTCGTGATCTTTTGTCGAGTTGCGGTGGGACCCTGGGGTATATTCTCGAGTTAGGACTTGGATGGCCCTTCAAAACTCGAGTTTGTTCAGCAAAGTCAGGACTCATGTCTAGTTGCGAGGGACACCTCGAGATTCTCATCGAGGCTTGGCAGGGCAATAGGGATGCCTCTTGAGGTGAGACTTGAGACCCAGTGTCCCGTTCAGCTCCCACAGTGATTGTCGGATTCCTATCAATATTTAAGCGGAGTCAGGCTTGTTGTCCTTTTGACGCATTGAACTCCAAGTTCCTCTCGAATTTTCAAGGGGATGTGAGGCCTCCTGTCGAAATGACACGGGGAACTAGGGCTTTCTCTAAAGTCTCCACAGGGCATTCACACATCCCTTCATCTTGGGAGATGGAAGACTAGCCTGCATTCAAGTCACTGGAGGGAAATCAGGCCATATTTCGAGTCACGGCAACTCGGTGTTCATTCCACTTGAGGCAGCAAACTCAGGGTCCCTCTCACATACCTATAGCTAAGAGAGAGCCTCTGTTGAGGTGCTTGTGGAAAAAGTTGCATTGCTCTTGAGTCAAAATTAGGGAATCAGCTCTCATCTCGAGATGATTTGGTGTACCCGTATCTTTCCTTGAGTTGGTGTGCTGAACTTCGTGTTCCTCTGGACTATATTTCACTTTTCTATAGCAACCATGAAATATCTTGTATGTTAGCATTGTACAGATCATTGAACATATTTATCAAATCATAATGTATTGTATATACATCCATTCCAGTACAAATATATATTTATATTCATTAACAGCTCAAAATCTCTTCAGCTCTTCTGCAAGAAAATCCCCTTAGAAGTGTAAGCCAATGTTCAGCAATTAATGCTTTAAAATCCTAATTCATTTCGAAATGACCCAGCCATTCAACAAACTTCTACTACTTAGTTCAGCACAACTCCACAACCTAAGTCACTCTAATTCCAAGAGACCACTCCAGATAATAGAGAATAGATCATTTTAGCAAAAATACAATTTTTTTTTTTTAGAGCTTATCTAAAAGTATTCATATATATATATATATATATATATATATATATATATATATAATAAAATTATACCTTTTGTTTGACAATCGTATCTTACCCCAAATCAAGGCATAAAAAAAGTATTATATAATGTTGATGACTCAAGACATATCCCTACTAGATTAACAAATAATTATATTGAAATTACTTTCACAATTTAATAAACATTTTACCCAACTTTGAACACCCTTCAGTTCATGTAAAGCTGAATCCAAATAGAGCCCATTAATTCCAAACTATCTAAAAACGAAAACATACATTGAGACATAGATAATTTTAGATACATAGACATAGTTCCCCTTATGAAATTTAAAATATCTTTTTGTTTATTTATTTATTTTGGGCTCCACCAATTTGCTCATTGCTGGAGTCCTAGATACAGTGGGATGCATATGCCAAGGACATGATAAGAGTTAACTTAAGGTTTCTTCTTAGGCCTACTTTTATTTCAAAGGCAAAACTGAATTCCGAAAAAAAAATATATATATATATATATATATATATATATATATATATATAACAAGTTAACCTATCCTTTACTACACGTGAATCAAGTACCGGTTTTGCAATTTCAATAAAGATTTTATTTTCCTCAGTTTTCACTGGAGTCTAAAGTATATGATAGCCATTCAGTGTCAAAAATAAACTTTCTCAGTTTTGTTGCTATTGTGTATTATTAATGATATATGCATGAGGGAATTTTTGTCACATAGGACGTGAAGCCTTGGCTGCAAAATTTTGACAAATGCTAGGACTGTCATGGAGAGGGCAATGGAACCGCATTTCAGTACTCTTGTCTGGAGAATCTCAGGGATAGCGAAGCCTGGTGGGCTGACAGCTATGGGGTCGCATAGAGTAGGACACGACTGAAGTGACTTAGCAGCATCAGTAGCAGGACTTTTAAGCATACCATGAGGTAACATAGTCTACTGAAATCATTTATGAGGCCCGATATGATTATTAAAAGGGAGAGAGAAAGTTAGTCTCTCCTGGTCTTAAGGATGTAAAGGCATATTAAAACATCAATCTTGTGAATCAGTAATAATAATGTGCCAATTTTGAGGAAAAGTAATGGGATCTCTGGTTACAATGCAGCCCCAGATTGCAAAAAAGGATTATCATTTTTAAACTCTGTTAAGAGACACCATTTGTAATATTTCCTTTGTATAACAAAAATAGGAGAGTTTCAAAACGAGCAAGATTCTTCAATACGTTTCCATTTTAATTGTGTGTTCATAAGTTCTTTAGTAGCTTGTAATTATTTCTTTCATAAGGGGCCATTGCTTTGTCTAAATAGGCGCATAAATTTTCTCCATTATTTTAATAACTATTTTGTTTGTAAAATGAGCTGTGGCCCCTAGGAAAAATGTGGAATGTATATCTGATTTGCCATTGCATAATTAAGACGCTTCCTATGAGTTTAAGGGGTGCATCTATCACATAAAGTCTTAATGTTGTAGGTTGGCCTTTTGGCCTATCCTATGTGTGTGTAGATTTGAATATTTTGATAAATATATAGTAATTGGCTTGAGAAAGTCCTGCAATTTGGCAAGAGACCTTTTGTATAGGTCAGGATTTGGGCTAAAATACTTTCGAAATGATAATATTAGACCCATTGCTGAGGGGTCTAGAAAGTATTTTACCGTTAATTTTGATATTTATAGTTGGTCAGACATATTTAAATAACAATGATGTCCATAAGCATTGATTTTGATCTGTATTACCAAATCTGCCTCTCCCTACATTGGTAGAGGCGTAAATAGAAGTGTAAGGCAAATGAAGTAATTGAGAAATTTTGTCCCCCCTTTTGAATTGCCATAGAATCTGAGCTGACATCATAATTTGAATTTCTCCTTTATAATTGAATCAATTATTCCACGCCGAACAATAATTCCTTTAAAAGCCAAATTAGATCAGCCCTGTAAAAGCCTGAAGGTTTGTGGCGGCAGGGTCCAAAATTCCAGTAGGTACTCTAGAAGGGACTGCTTAAGGGTAAAGGAAAACATCATTTAGGGCTGGTATATTAATGGCAGCACTGCTGGACGTTGAGGGTTTGAGGGAAAAGATAGAATTTGCCCCTCTTTTTTGTTGCAGGGGACCTGGGAGGTCCCCTCTTTGGAGTTTCTTGGAATAGGTTTTCCTTCAATATCAAATTTAAATTTACTGTCTTTGGCCCAGTGCTTTCCTCTGTGGCACCAAGGGCAAATTTTTGGAAGCTTTTTATTAGCCTTCTTAGGGCAGTCCCTTTTCAAACGGGATTTATCTCCACATGTAAAGCACCCTTCATGTCTCTTTTTAAAAGGTTGTAGCATTGTTCAGCTAGTATTTGCATCTTTTAAGTTTTAGATCCTAGATTGTGACAAGCCTTTATATAATCAATAATAATCCTAGTCTGACAAATTGCAGCTATAGCACTTTGACATTTCTGATATGCATTCTCATAAGCAAGTAGTTTCTCTAGCTGTTTTTTTGGTTTCTTCTCCGATTACAGTATGGGAAATAGCAGCTTCTAGTCTAGCTTAAAAATTAAGGTAACTTTTCATTAGGTTCCAACCAAGAGACATTTGGAGTTGCGACTGTTGGCAGAGGAGAAGCATTTGGAGCAGCCACGGAAGGGCTAGCAAAAAAATTTTGAGATATTTTGTATTGTTTTATTTGAGCCTTTTGTAAAGTTTAATCATTTAATTTATATGTATATAATATGTGTTTTGTCTGTTGCTGAATATTGGAAGGGCTAGAATATACATTGAAGTGGCAGAATGACAGCTTTAATAAGAGTGCATATAGGCTAGAGATCAACTGGAATAATTTTTCCTTCTTTGGCTGCTCATTTAACATCTTCTTTGACCCGAGGCAAATTCATAAGTCAAAACTGCATTTATCAGGAAACTAAGGATTATGTTCTACTACTGTTTGAAGGCAAGCCTCTATTCACTGGCGTGAAAACAGAAGTCCCCCTGAAATGAAATGTAAAGAAGTGGTGAGCAAAGTAGAAAAATAATGGGGCTGGCCAGTCTTTTAACCCATGCCTTAGTATTTACAGACAGACCTCAATAGGTCCATGAGTCACTCCACGCGATATACCACGTATACCAGTGTCCCTGTCCTTTGGCCACATGTGCTGGGGTCCATTAATGGACCGGAAGCTTGTGGTCCGGAGTTGGCGATCAGAAAGGAAAAGAGAGAAGGAGGCTGATATCCCTTGGTTTACACAGAGGACCAATATTGTCCTTGACACAGGGTTTGCAGAACTCACCAAGGTAACAGGCGCCCTCTCGAGGGGGTCTTAGAAGCCCGGGCAGAAATGTGAGCACGATGGCTCTCCACGCTCCAGAGAGTCAGCCCGAAAAAGATAGAGAGCGAGAAAAAGAGAGAGAGAGAGAAAAAAAAAAAAGACCGGGGATCTAATCTCTAGTGGAGCAAAGGTGCTTTAATGATTTTTCTATGAGTATATACAGGCTGCAGTACAAGACTTCTTTCAGGAATGATAGAGTTCAGCAAACCAAACAAACTGTAACGGTTACCAAGGGAACAAGGAGTAATACTAGTCACAAGGGCAGGAGACAATCCATATCTCAAGAACGGGGAAGGGGGACTAAGCAGTTTTGTCTTAAAGAGTTGCTCTGCTGAACTTGGTGTTCCTCTGGACTTTGGACGGTGTTCTCGGGGATACTCTGTTGTTGTTTAAAGGAAGTCAAGCCACTTCTCGTGTTTGATGGGGAATTCGGGATGGCTCTGGAGCACATGCAGGGGAATCTGGACTCATCTCGAGGCAATTTGCCGAACACAGAGCCCTTTTTTGTTGCTACGGTGACATCACGGACCCTCTAGACTTGTGACAGTGTTCTTGGGGGACTCTCTGAAGTTCCATCCAGGGAATCCAGACTCCTTTCATGTTTGATGGGGAACACGGAATTGCTCTGCATGCAATGCAGGGGAATCGGGCCTCATCTGGCAGCGAGGGGGAAGTCTGGCAGCGGGGGAAGTCTCGTGATCTTTTGTCGAGTTGCGGTGGGAACCTGGGGTATATTCTCGAGTTAGGACTTGGATGGCCCTTCAAAACTCGAGTTTGTTCAGCAAAGTCAGGACTCATGTCTAGTTGCGAGGGACACCTCGAGATTCTCATCGAGGCTTGGCAGGGCAATAGGGATGCCTCTTGAGGTGAGACTTGAGACCCAGTGTCCCGTTCAGCTCCCACAGTGATTGTCGGATTCCTATCAATATTTAAGCGGAGTCAGGCTTGTTGTCCTTTTGACGCATTGAACTCCAAGTTCCTCTCGAATTTTCAAGGGGATGTGAGGCCTCCTGTCGAAATGACACGGGGAACTAGGGCTTTCTCTAAAGTCTCCACAGGGCATTCACACATCCCTTCATCTTGGGAGATGGAAGACTAGCCTGCATTCAAGTCACTGGAGGGAAATCAGGCCATATTTCGAGTCACGGCAACTCGGTGTTCATTCCACTTGAGGCAGCAAACTCAGGGTCCCTCTCACATACCTATAGCTAAGAGAGGCCTCCTGTTGAGGTGCTTGTGGAAAGTTGCATTGCTCTTGAGTCAAAATTAGGGAATCAGCTCTCATCTCGAGATGATTTGGTGTACCCGTATCTTTCCTTGAGTTGGTGTGCTGAACTTCGTGTTCCTCTGGACTATATTTCACTTTTCTATAGCAACCATGAAATATCTTGTATGTTAGCATTGTACAGATCATTGAACATATTTATCAAATCATAATGTATTGTATATACATCCATTCCAGTACAAATATATATTTATATTCATTAACAGCTCAAAATCTCTTCAGCTCTTCTGCAAGAAAAAATCCCCTTAGAAGTGTAAGCCAATGTTCAGCAATTAATGCTTTAAAATCCTAATTCATTTCGAAATGACCCAGCCATTCAACAAACTTCTACTACTTAGTTCAGCACAACTCCACAACCTAAGTCACTCTAATTCCAAGAGACCACTCCAGATAATAGAGAATAGATCATTTTAAAAAATACAATTTTTTTAATAGAGCTTATCTAAAAGTATTCATATATATATATATATATATATATATATATATATAAAAATTACCTTTTGTTTTTTGACAATCGTATCTTACCCCAAATCAAGGCATAAAAAAAGTATTATATAATGTTGATGACTCAAGACATATCCCTACTAGATTAACAAATAATTATATTGAAATTACTTTCACAATTTAATAAACATTTTACCCAACTTTGAACACCCTTCAGTTCATGTAAAGCTGAATCCAAATAGAGCCCATTAATTCCAAACTATCTAAAAACGAAAACATACATTGAGACATAGATAATTTTAGATACATAGACATAGTTCCCCTTATGAAATTTAAAATATCTTTTTTTTTATTTATTTATTTTGGGCTCCACCAATTTGCTCATTGCTGGAGTCCTAGATACAGTGGGATGCATATGCCAAGGACATGATAAGAGTTAACTTAAGGTTTCTTCTTAGGCCTACTTTTATTTCAAAGGCAGAACTGGAATTCCGAAAAAAAATATATATATATATATATATATATATATATATATATATATATAAGTTAACCTATCCTTTACTACACGTGAATCAAGTACCGGTTTTGCAATTTCAATAAAGATTTTATTTTCCTCAGTTTTCACTGGAGTCTAAAGTATATGATAGCCATTCAGTGTCAAAAATAAACTTTCTCAGTTTTGTTGCTATTGTGTATTATTAATGATATATGCATGAGGGAATTTTTGTCACATAGGACGTGAAGCCTTGGCTGCAAATTTTGACAAATGCTAGGACTGTCATGGAGAGGGCAATGGAACCGCATTTCAGTACTCTTGTCTGGAGAATCTCAGGGATAGCGAAGCCTGGTGGGCTGACAGCTATGGGGTCGCATAGAGTAGGACACGACTGAAGTGACTTAGCAGCATCAGTAGCAGGACTTTTAAGCATACCATGAGGTAACATAGTCTACTGAAATCATTTATGAGGCCCTATGATTAGGAAAAGGGAGAGAGAAAGTTAGTCTCTCCTGGTCTTAAGGATGTAAAGGCATATTAAAACATCAATCTTGTGAATCAGTAATAATAATGTGCCAATTTTGAGGAAAAGTAATGGGATCTCTGGTTACAATGCAGCCCCAGATTGCAAAAAAGGATTATCATTTTTAAACTCTGTTAAGAGACACCATTTGTAATATTTCCTTTGTATAACAAAAATAGGAGAGTTTCAAAACGAGCAAGATTCTTCAATACGTTTCCATTTTAATTGTGTGTTCATAAGTTCTTCAGTAGCTTGTAATTATTTCTTTCATAAGGGGCCATTGCTTTGTCTAAATAGGCGCATAAATTTTCTCCATTATTTTAATAACTATTTTGTTTGTAAAATGAGCTGTGGCCCCTAGGAAAAATGTGGAATGTATATCTGATTTGCCATTGCATAATTAAGACGCTTCCTATGAGTTTAAGGGGTGCATCTATCACATAAAGTCTTTAGTTGTAGGTTGGCCTTTTGGCCTATCCTATGTGTAGATTTGAATATTTTGATAAATATATAGTAATTGGCTTGAGAAAGTCCTGCAATTTGGCAAGAGACCTTTTGTATAGGTCAGGATTTGGGCTAAAATACTTTCGAAATGATAATATTAGACCCATTGCTGAGGGGTCTAGAAAGTATTTTACCGTTAATTTTGATATTTATAGTTGGTCAGACATATTTAAATAACAATGATGTCCATAAGCATTGATTTTGATCTGTATTACCAAATCTGCCTCTCCCTACATTGGTAGAGGCGTAAATAGAAGTGTAAGGCAAATGAAGTAATTGAGAAATTTTGTCCCCCCTTTTGAATTGCCATAGAATCTGAGCTGACATCATAATTTGAATTTCTCCTTTATAATTGAATCAATTATTCCACGCCGAACAATAATTCCTTTAAAAAAGCCAAATTAGATCAGCCCTGTAAAAGCCTGAAGGTTTGTGGCGGCAGGGGGTCAAAATTCCAGTAGGTACTCTAGAAGGGACTGCTTAAGGGTAAAGGAAAACATCATTTAGGGCTGGTATATTAATGGCAGCACTGCTGGACGTTGAGGGTTTGAGGGAAAAGATAGAATTTGCCCCTCTTTTTTGTTGCAGGGGACCTGGGAGGTCCCCTCTTTGGAGTTTCTTGGAATAGGTTTTCCTTCAATATCAAATTTAAATTTACTGTCTTTGGCCCAGTGCTTTCCTCTGTGGCACCAAGGGCAAATTTTTGGAAGCTTTTTATTAGCCTTCTTAGGGCAGTCCCTTTTCAAACGGGATTTATCTCCACATGTAAAGCACCCTTCATGTCTCTTTTTAAAAGGTTGTAGCATTGTTCAGCTAGTATTTGCATCTTTTAAGTTTTAGATCCTAGATTGTGACAAGCCTTTATATAATCAATAATAATCCTAGTCTGACAAATTGCAGCTATAGCACTTTGACATTTCTGATATGCATTCTCATAAGCAAGTAGTTTCTCAGCTGTTTTTTTTTTTTTGGTTTCTTCTCCGATTACAGTATGGGAAATAGCAGCTTCTAGTCTAGCTTAAAAATTAAGGTAACTTTTCATTAGGTTCCAACCAAGAGACATTTGGAGTTGCGACTGTTGGCAGAGGAGAAGCATTTGGAGCAGCCACGGAAGGGCTAGCAAAAAAATTTTGAGATATTTTGTATTGTTTTATTTGAGCCTTTTGTAAAGTTTAATCATTTAATTTATATGTATATAATATGTGTTTTTGTCTGTTGCTGAATATTGGAAGGGCTAGAATATACATTGAAGTGGCAGAATGACAGCTTTAATAAGAGTGCATATAGGCTAGAGATCAACTGGAATAATTTTTCCTTCTTTGGCTGCTCATTTAACATCTTCTTTGACCCGAGGCAAATTCATAAGTCAAAACTGCATTTATCAGGAAACTAAGGATTATGTTCTACTACTGTTTGAAGGCAAGCCTCTATTCACTGGCGTGAAAACAGAAGTCCCTGAAATGTAAAGAAGTGGTGAGCAAAGTAGAAAAATAATGGGGCTGGCCAGTCTTTTAACCCATGCCTTAGTATTTACAGACCTCAATAGGTCCATGAGTCACTCCACGCGATATACCACGTATACCAGTGTCCCTGTCCTTTGGCCACATGTGCTGGGGTCCATTAATGGACCGGAAGCTTGTGGTCCGGAGTTGGCGATCAGAAAGGAAAAGAGAGAAGGAGGCTGATATCCCTTGGTTTACACAGAGGACCAATATTGTCCTTGACACAGGGTTTGCAGAACTCACCAAGGTAACAGGCGCCCTCTCGAGGGGGTCTTAGAAGCCCGGGCAGAAATGTGAGCACGATGGCTCTCCACGCTCCAGAGAGTCAGCCCGAAAAAGATAGAGAGCGAGAAAAGAGAGAGAGAGAAAAAAAAAGACCCGGGGATCTAATCTCTAGTGGAGCAAAGGTGCTTTAATGATTTTTCTATGAGTATATACAGGCTGCAGTACAAGTACAAGAACTTCTTTCAGGAATGATAGAGTTCAGCAAACCAAACAAACTGTAACGGTTACCAAGGGAACAAGGAGTAATACTAGTCACAAGGGCAGGAGACAATCCATATCTCAAGAACGGGGAAGGGGGACTAAGCAGTTTTGTCTTAAAGAGTTGCTCTGCTGAACTTGGTGTTCCTCTGGACTTTGGACGGTGTTCTCGGGGATACTCTGTTGTTGTTTAAAGGAAGTCAAGCCACTTCTCGTGTTTGATGGGGAATTCGGGATGGCTCTGGAGCACATGCAGGGGAATCTGGACTCATCTCGAGGCAATTTGCCGAACACAGAGCCCTTTTTTGTTGCTACGGTGACATCACGGACCCTCTAGACTTGTGACAGTGTTCTTGGGGACTCTCTGAAGTTCCATCCAGGGAATCCAGACTCCTTTCATGTTTGATGGGGAACACGGAATTGCTCTGCATGCAATGCAGGGGAATCGGGCCTCATCTGGCAGCGAGGGGGAAGTCTCGTGATCTTTTGTCGAGTTGCGGTGGGAACCTGGGGTATATTCTCGAGTTAGGACTTGGATGGCCCTTCAAAACTCGAGTTTGTTCAGCAAAGTCAGGACTCATGTCTAGTTGCGAGGGACACCTCGAGATTCTCATCGAGGCTTGGCAGGGCAATAGGGATGCCTCTTGAGGTGAGACTTGAGACCCAGTGTCCCGTTCAGCTCCCACAGTGATTGTCGGATTCCTATCAATATTTAAGCGGAGTCAGGCTTGTTGTCCTTTTGACGCATTGAACTCCAAGTTCCTCTCGAATTTTCAAGGGGATGTGAGGCCTCCTGTCGAAATGACACGGGGAACTAGGGCTTTCTCTAAAGTCTCCACAGGGCATTCACACATCCCTTCATCTTGGGAGATGGAAGACTAGCCTGCATTCAAGTCACTGGAGGGAAATCAGGCCATATTTCGAGTCACGGCAACTCGGTGTTCATTCCACTTGAGGCAGCAAACTCAGGGTCCCTCTTTTAATTAAATTACCTCTTAAAAATAGCCTATTCAATTTACTTTGGCTGAATTTTCGAATATTCCTTTATTTAAAATATTTTTTATTTATATTTGCAAATCATTGTTATAAATCAATATTATTTTCACTACTTTTCAAGAAACTTGAAAAATTAATTAATTTTAATAACCTATCTTTACCATCAACTTTCATTTCAAAAATACCTAGTTCTATCAAAGTAAAATAGTCAAAAATAATTTTTTTTTTATTAATATATATTTTTTAAAGACCTTGTCAATCAAACGGCTAGAAAAGAACCATCAGTCCTTTGAAATAATCGAACTGACATTATAATAACCACTAACTTAGATAAGCACTAGACCATATAACATAAGAAATCATTTAGACGATTAGAAAGAAGAAATTATTCTGTTTATTAATTTAACTACTTTGATTATAATGTGTTTTAGAAAAGTATGTCCTGTATGCACCTTAAGAATTAAATTATAAATTTTAAATTCTTTATAACAATGGGTTTCAAAAGATTATTTTCCATTTTATGTTTAATTAGTAGCTTGTAAATTTAGTTTGTTATGGTATTTTATATTAAAATTTGTTAAGAGCTGGCCAAAAAATTATAGTTTCCTGAAATAAGACTTCCTGATTAGGGTACTATCAGTTGGTGCCGGCTACCATGTAAGTTTTAATAAAGTTGCTTGAAATCGATTGGCGAATTTGAAGGAGGATTCATCTTCGAAATATAACCATCTGGTCAGAAATATTCCAATTTTGATATAATGGCCTTTAATACAGACCAGATTAGATTTATTAAATCGTCCATTGATCTATAATAGGAATAAAAGAAAATTTGTCCTTTTATGATAATCTAGTATTATTATTTCTCTTTATAGCATTCGCAAATACCTAAACCATAAACTAGTGATTGTGGCAGTAATAGTATCTAGGATTAAGAAATATTTAGGGGTTTAAGCTTGAGTGGGTTTGGAAAGTGATTTGTTTTTTTTGAGGGGATCCTCTTTGGGCGGATTTTAAATCAAATTTAAATACGTCGGTTTTCTGCAGGGCAAATTTACTTTTGTTTTAGGGCAGCTTAAATATCCATAAACACTTTGTTTTATGTTTACATTGAGCGTATGATTAGAGTAATTGGAATTTTTTAACTGTCAATGCCATTGTTTACTTTCTGATATTCAGCAAATTTACTTGCCTCGAAGGGGTGCGCGTCAAAAATTATTAGCCAAGGAAATCGCTGTTGCAGAGACTTGAGAGGGAGGGAAAAATTTTTTTTTGTAGTTATCCTTTTGAGTTTTATATTTTATATATTTTTTGATGGGTGAAAGATTGCAGCTTTATAGCATAGGCAGCAATAATTTTTCCTTGGCGCTCTTTAACATCTTTGAGGCAATTTAAACCATATCGACAATTATTAATTAAAGTCTCATGGCTAACAACTGAATTAAGATTCAAAGTAAATTTGGTTTTAATGTGATTCAGCCTAAATAGTCATCCAAAATTTATACCGTGCTGCGCCACAGGCTTCAATAGAATTGTTATTGGCTGAAAAAAGAAAAGTTTCCTTGTTTAAGGGAAATATCTTGAAAGGGTGCAGAATACAGGAAAGCCCTGGTGACCCTTGGCATCTCGCCGAAAAATAGGAAAAAGAAGACAAAAGACCGGACATTAATGTAAGTTTTAATAGAGAAAAATCTTTAATGTAGTACAACCCAAAGTAGTACCAGAACAGGATAATTCCGCGGCACCTTCTGCAAGGGGAGCTTTTCTAGTTGCTCGAGGTCTGTTGGTTCGGGACTTGTTAAGGAGAACACTCGTATGGGTTGGGCAAGGATCTACTCGAGGCACGAAAGCGGAGGAAAGCTGACTTTTGACTTCTGATTCATAGGAAAAACTTCTTAGGGAAGATGCGAAAACGTATTCCGGGAAGTGTATTTCAGTCTGGGAACTTAACGGAGGACTGATGTTCAAAGAGTTTTCGATGGTCTCTATTGGGACCCTCGGATTCTTGGGTTGGAGGCATGGGATGTTGGTGGCTTGAGACCAGGTTCACTCCCCATGACGACTTTATTTACGGATCTTTCTTTTGACCATTCACTCGAATTCAGGGATACTCCTTTGGAGGAAGTTAGCGGGAACCCCGGAGGGAGCTGTCTGTCATGGAGGAACGGATATTGGCTGGTTCACATTGAGCAAATCAGGTCTTCAGCAGAGTCTTAGGTTGGGTCTTAGTAATTGGACAGCTTCATCCAGAGATGGTTCATTTGGGTTGTGTTTTCCTGCATTTCATTTGACCTGAAATCGTTGCTTAAGTCTACAATTACATATTGTTGAATCATTCAGACAATTTATCAACTTCACCTTGCAGAAAATCCAGAATAGCCTTCACAATATGTTAAAATCCTAATTCTTGAAATGACCCACATTCAAAACTTGGCTATATTCAACATCAAACCTAGTAACTATTAGGATCAGATATGAAAATTCATTTTAGCAAAATAATTTTAAGAGTTACTAAGTATTTAATATTTCATTATCAAATATTAAGATTACCCTTTGGAAATGTTTACCCAATACATAAAATTCTTATTTTATGACAAGACTATCCTCTAGAAACAATAATTTATTTAAATTTTTACAATTTAATAACATTTACCAATCTAACACTTATTAGCAAATCCAAATATAATTTAAATTTCCAAATATCTAAAAAAAACATAATTTTACAAATAATTTTTTTTAGACATTTCCCCATGAAATTTAAATAACATTTTTATTATTTATTGCTCACAATATTCCTATTGTTGAATCTAATAAATCAATTGCAAAGACATTAAGAGTTAACTAAGATTTCTTTAGTACTTTATTTTAAAGGGGAAATGAAATTGAATAATAATATATTAAAAACATTAACAAGTTACTATCTTTAAAAGATCTAGCCCTTTTCAATTAAAAAAAATTTTATTTTTAGTTCACTGTTAAAAGTATATATAGCATTCATGCAAATTAAATTTTGTTTTTTTATTTTTTATTTCATATGAAAGGGAATTTCAAAGATAAAACCTTATCAAATTTTACAAAACTATTCATGAAAGTAATAAACCATTTCACTTATGAGATATTTAATTATCTGGTGGTAAATATGCTTGAAGAACAATAAGTGATTAGCTATTATAGGACTTTTAAGCATACTGATAAATTTTACTGAACTATTGGGCATATATTAGAAATGGAGGAAAAGTAGGTTTAAGGTTAATTTAGGCAATTAAACATCCTTTGGGAATAGAATAAATTGCAATTTTGGAAATAATGGATTCAGGTAAAGCACAGTGCAAAAAGGATTTCATTTTTAAACTCTGTTAAGAACACATTGATATTTTTGTAAAACAAAATATAGGATTCAAAAAGACTCATAGTTCAATTTAATTTGTTCTAAGTTATTGGAATTACATTCATAAGGAAATGCTTGCCTAATACCCAAAAATTTCCATTATTTAAAAATTTGTTGTAAATTCGGGACTAAAAAATGGATGTAACGATTTAGAATTCATTTATGACCTTATGATTTTAAAAAGGATTATACTTAAGTCTTCCATGTTTAGTGCTTTGGTATTTATGCTAATTTGTATTTATAAATATAATTTGGTTAAAAAAGTCCTGATTTGCAAAATTTTGTTAAATAGGATTTGCCTTAAAAATTGAATGTAATATTACCTTTGGGGTTAAAAAGTTTTATTTAATTTTGATTTTATTTTTTTGCATTTTAATAACTTGATGTAAATTGTTTTACTATTGACCAATTTGTTCCCTAATTGGTGGCTAATAATTTTGAAATAATTAATTGGAAAATTTTCCCCTTTAAATTAAAATGTGCTGACATTTAATTAAGAATTTTCCTTAATTGAATATTTCCAGCACAATATTCCTTTAAAGAGCCAAATTAGATTAGCTGTAAACAATTTGTCCAGTAAATTTTCAGAGTAACTAGAAGGAATGTAAGGTTGGAAAATCACTTTATGTATATTAATGAGCACTGGACTGATTTAAAAAATAGAATCCTTATTTTGTCAGGGCCTAAGTCCATTTCATTAAAAGGTTTGGTTTTAAATATCAAATTTATTATTTTAATGGCCATGCTTATTGGCAAAAGAAATTTTGACTTTTATTAGCCTCTAGGCAGCCCTTTAAAGGATTTTCTCCCTTTTAAATAAATTCATGTCCTTAAAGGTTCCTTTTAATCAGAATTTTGACTTTTAATTTAGTTCTGATTGTCACGCCTTTATAAAAATTTAAACTATGCAAGGCAGCCTTCAATTTGAATTTCGCATTTGATTAAGTTTCTTGGGTTTTTTAATTTCTTCCGTTAGATGGGAATTGCAGCTTCTAGTTCTAGCTTAATAATCAAAGAAACTTTTCATTGGTTTCCCTTTAAACTCTGGATTGCAATTTGGAGAGAGATTTTTAGCTAAGGGCTACTTACAATTTTAGTATTATAATTTTATTTGGCTTTGAGTAAGTTTAACTTTTAAGATATAATTGTTTTGGTTTTTTGATTTGGAGGCCTAATAAATTAATGCAAATTAATGCTTTAATAGGTTTTAGGAATTAATGGATAATTTTCTTTTTGGTTCATTTATAAGTTAAATACAGATGAAATTAAATAAAATCATTTTAGGAAACCAGGATATTTTCTACTGTTTGCAGGAAGCTATTCACGCCTGAAACAGAACATGAATTTTAGAATGGTAGCAATTAGTTATAGGGGGTGGCAAGTTTACCCTATTATATTTAAACAGATTCATAGTAATGGTAACGGCGATATAACATTTCGTTTCTTCCCTTGGCCAATGTGCTGTCCATAATGGCCGGGCTTCGTTCATTGGCGGTCAAAGAAAGGAAGAGCTGTTCCATTAGTTTACAAAGGACAATAGTCTTGACAGGGTTTGAACACAAGGAAAAAGGCCCTTAGGTTTAAAGCTGGCAGTAATGTGGCACGGGTTACAACCTCCGAGAGTAGCCACAAGTTGGGCCGAGAAGGAAGAGGAAAAAAGACCGGGACAAAGTGGCAGGTCATTATGATCTATGAGTCTTACATCAGTAAGAAATCTAGGAATGCTAATTTTCAAAAAACAAACGGCAACGGGTTTACCAAGGAAACAAGGAGTAACTATTAGTCACACGGGTCAGCAGACACATCCATATCTCAAGAAAGGGGATAGGTTATACAAATCAGTTTTGTTGTCCTTAAATTGTTGCTCTGCTGAACTTTGTGATTCGTCTGGAATTTGGACAGTGTTCCTCCGGGATTCTATGTTTTTGTTTTAAAGGAAGTCAAGCCAACTTCTCGTGTTTTCGACGGGGAATTGGGGATGGCTCTGGAGCACATGGCAGGGGAATCTGAACTCATCTCGAGTTGATTTGAGAACACGAAGCCTCCCTTTGTGTTGCTAGTGACCACCCTCTAGACTTGTACAGGGCTTGACTCTCTGAAGTTCCTAATTATCCGACCTATGTTTGTGGGAAAGGAATTGCTTCTTAATGCAGGGGAATCGGACTCTCTGGCAGGGGGGAAGTCTCGTGTCTTTGTCGAGTTTGGGGAACTGGGGTTATTCTCATTAGGTTGTGGCCTTCAAACCGAGTTTGTTCAGCAAAGTCAGGACCATGTCTAGTTGGGGGGAACCTCAGATCTCATCGAGCCTTGGCAGGGCAATAGGATCCTCTAGGTGAGACTTGAGCCCGGTCCCTTCAGGCCCACAGTGATTTCGGATTCCTATTCAAGTTTAAGGGATCCAGGCTTTTGTCTTTTGACGATTGAACTCAAGTTCCTCTCGAATTTCAAGGGGATGTGAGGCTCCTGTCGAAATGACACGGGAATAGGTTCTCATCAAGGATCCCTCATCTTGCAAGATAGCCCTTCCGTCGGGGGGGAAATCCATTCTAAACCGGGTTTTCCTTGAGCAACTCTCCCTCCTAATATAAGAGAGGCCTCCTGGAGTTTGGAAATTTGTTTCTAGCAAATTTAAAAGTTCACCGT
>JAJLRB010001065.1:0-25170 GCA_020976825.1 Odocoileus hemionus
TCCTCTCAAGATGAGAGCGGAATCCCTGGCACCATCTCAAGAGGAATGAAGACATTCCACAAGCACCTTAAGATGAGGCATCTCTCAGCAGTAGGTATGTGAGGGGGAATCTAAGTTTGCTGCCTCAAGAAGAACGGACACCGAGGTGCCCTGACTCGAATAAGGCCGGATTTCCCTGCAGTGACTTGAATGCAGGTTCGTCTTTCATCTCACAAGATGAAGGGATGTCTGAATCCCCTGTGGAGACCCTAGAGAAAGCCCTAGTTCGCCGCCTCATCTGGACGGGATGCCTCACATCCTTTGACAACACGTGCAAGGAACCCCGAGTTCAATGAGTTCAATGTTTCAAAAGGAGGCGATGCCTGAGTCTGCTTGAAGATTGACAGGAATTCCAATATCCCTGTGGCAACTGGAAAGGGAACCTGGGTCTCACGCCTAACCTCGAGAGGCGTCCCTAATGCCCTGCCAAGCGTCGAGGAGAATATCGAGGTGTCCCAAGCAACTAGACAAGAGTCCTGACGTCGCTGAACAAACCCGAGTTTTGAAGGGCCATCCCCATCTTAACTCGAGAATATTCCCAAGGTTCCTGCTGCAACTCGAGAAAAATCATGAGACTTCTCCACGCTGTGAGAAGAGGCTCGATTCCCATTCATCGATTGGAGAGTAATTTCGTGTTTCTCGTCAAAAAGAAAGGAGCCTTGACTTCCTTGATGGAACCCAGAGAATCCCTAAGAACAGGGACACAAGTATAGAGGGACCCAGAAATCACAACAGCAACATGAAAGCATTCCGTGTACCCTCATATCATCTCGAGATGAGGCCTGAATCCCCTGCATTAGATCCAGAGCTATTCTGCCATCAACATCAAACACAAGTGGCTTGTCTTTCCTTAATCAACTCCGGAGATAACACGGGAACACCGTCCCAACTCCAGAGGAACACCAAGTTTAGCACAGCAACTCGACGAAAGCTCCGTGTACCACAAATCTAATCGAGAGTAGAGATGACTCCATGGGCTTCGACTCACATGAATGCCAACTTTCTACAGCACCTCAAGACGAGGAGTTTCTCAGCTATAGGAATGTAAGAGAGATCCTGAGTGTGCTGCCCCAATTGGAATGGACACCGAGATGCCCTGACTCGAAATAAGGCCGGATTTCCTGCAGTGATTTGAATGCAGGATCGTCTTTAATTTCACAAGGTGAAGGGATGTTGAATCCCCTGTGGAGACTTTAGAGAAAGCAGTAGTTCCCCGCCTCATCTCGACAGGAGGCCTCACATGCCTTTGAAAATTCGAAAGGAACTTGGAGTTCAATGCTTCCAAAGAGACGATGCCTGAATCCCATTGAAAACTGATAGGAATCCCAATATCACTGTGGCACCTGGAAAAGGAACCTGGGTCCCAAGACTCAAATAAAGAGGGGTCCCTATTGCCCTGCCAAATCGCAAGGAGAATCCCGATGTGTTCCTGGCAACGACACATAACTCCTGACATCACGGAATAATCACGAGTTTTGAAGGACCATTCACGTCCTAACTCGAGAATATACCTCAGATTCCCGCCGCAACTCGAGAAAAACCACGAGACTTCCTTCTCGCTGCCAGATGAGGCCTGATTCCCCTGCAGTGCATGCAGAGCAATTCCGTGTTCCCCTTTCAAACATGAAAGGAGTCTGGACTTCCTGATGGAACTTCGGACAGTCCCCAAGAACACTGTCACAAGTCTATAGGGGCCCTGACGTCACCGCAGCAACACAAAAAGTAGATCCGTGTACCCGAAAACATCTCAAGATGAGGCCCGATTGCGCTGCATTGGCTCCAGAGCCATCCCACATTCCCCATCAAACAAGACAAGGGACTTAACTTCCTTTAGGCAACTCCAGAAATTCCCCCAAATCAACAACCAAAGTCTAGAAGAACACCAAGTTCAGCCCCGCAAATGGAGAAAAGCTAAGTGTACACCAAATCCTCTCAAGATGAGAGCGGAATCCCTGGCACCGTCTCAAGAGGAATGAAGACATTCCACATGCACCTTAAGATGAGGCATCTCTCAGCAGTAGGTATGTGAGGGGGAATCTAAGTTTGCTGCCTCAAGAAGAACGGACACCGAGGTGCCCTGACTCGAAATAAGGCCGGATTTCCCTGCAGTGACTTGAATGCAGGTTCGTATTTCATCTCACAAGATGAAGGGATGTCTGAATCCCCTGTGGAGACCCTAGAGAAAGCCCTAGTTCGCCGCCTCATCTCGACTGGATGCCTCACATCCCTTTGACAACAGGAAAGGAACCCCGAGTTCAATTAGTTCAATGTTTCAAAAGGAGGCAATGCCTGAGTCTGCTTGAAGATTGACAGGAATTCCAATATCCCTGTGGCAATTGGAAAGGGTAACCTGGGTCTCACGCCTAACCTCGAGAGGCGTCCTAATGCCCTGCCAAGCGTCGAGGAGAATATCGAGGTGTCCCAAGCAACTAGACAAGAGTCCTGACTTCGCTGAACAAACCCGAGTTTTGAAGGGCCATCCCCATCTTAACTCGAGAATTTCCCAAGGTTCCTGCTGCAACACGAGAAAAATCATGAGACATCTCCACGCTGTGAGAAGAGGCTCGATACCCCATTCATCGATTTTAGAGTAATTTCGTGTTTCTCGTCAAAATTAAGGAGCCTTGACTTCCTTGATGGAAACCCAGAGAATCCCTAAGAACAGGGACACAAGTATAGAGGGACCCAGAAATCACAACAGCAACATGAAAGCATTCCGTGTACCCTCATATCATCTCGAGATGAGGCCTGAATCCCCTGCATTAGATCCAGAGCTATTCTGCCGTCAACATCAAACACAAGTGGCTTGTATTTCCTTAATCATCTCCGGAGATAACACGGGAACACCGTCCCAACTCCAGAGGAACACCAAGTTTAGCACACAACTCGAGGAAAGCTCCGTGTACCACAAATCACCTCGAGAGTAGAGATGACTCCATGGGCTCGACTCACATGAATGCCAACTTTCTACAGCACCTCAAGACGAGGAGTTTCTCAGCTATAGGAATGTAAGAGAGATCCTGAGTGTGCTGCCCCAATTGGAATGGACACCGAGATGCCCTGACTCGAAATAAGGCCGGATTTCCCTGCAGTGATTTGAATGCAGGATCGTCTTTCATTTCACAAGGTGAAGGGATGTATGAATCCCCTGTAGAGACTTTAGAGAAAGCAGTATTTCCCCGCCTCATCTCGACAGGAGGCCTCACATGCCTTTGAAAATTCGAAAGGAACTTGGAGTTCAATGCTTCCAAAGAGACGATGCCTGAATCCCATTGAAAACTGATAGGAATCCCAATATCACTGTGGCACCTGGAAAAGGAACCTGGGTCCCAAGACTCAAATAAAGAGGGGTCCCTATTGCCCTGCCAAATCGCAAGGAAAATCCCGATGTGTTCCTGGCAACGACACATAACTCCTGACATCACGGAATAATCACGAGTTTTGAAGGGCCATTCACGTCCTAACTCGAGAATATACCCAGATTCCCGCCGCAACTCGAGAAAAACCACGAGACTTCCTTCTCGCTGCCAGATGAGGCCTGATTCCCCTGCAGTGCATGCAGAGCAATTCCGTGTTCCCCTTTCAAACATGAAAGGAGTCTGGACTTCCTGGATGGAACTTCGGAGAGTCCCCAAGAACACTGTCACAAGTCTATAGGGGCCCTGACGTCACCGCAGCAACACAAAAAGAGATCCGTGTACCCGAAAACATCTCAAGATGAGGCCCGATTGCGCTGCATTGGCTCCAGAGCCATCCCACATTCCCCATCAAACAAGACAAGGGACTTAACTTCCTTTAGGCAACTCCAGAGATTCCCCGAAATCAACAACCAAAGTCTAGAAGAACACCAAGTTCAGCCCCGCAAATGGAGAAAAGCTAAGTGTACACCAAATCCTCTCAAGATGAGAGCGGAATCCCTGGCACCGTCTCAAGAGGAATGAAGACATTCCACAAGCACCTTAAGATGAGGCATCTCTCAGCAGTAGGTATGTGAGGGGGAATCTAAGTTTGCTGCCTCAAGAAGAACGGACACCGAGGTGCCCTGACTCGAAATAAGGCCGGATTTCCCTGCAGTGACTTGAATGCAGGTTCGTCTTTCATCTCACAAGATGAAGGGATGTCTGAATCCCCTGTGGAGACCCTAGAGAAAGCCCTAGTTCGCCGCCTCATCTGGACGGGATGCCTCACATCCCTTTGACAACAGTGCAAGGAACCCCGAGTTCAATGAGTTCAATGTTTCAAAAGGAGGCGATGCCTGAGTCTGCTTGAAGATTGACAGGAATTCCAATATCCCTGTGGCAATTGGAAAGGGTAACCTGGGTCTCACGCCTAACCTCGAGAGGCGTCCTAATGCCCTGCCAAGCGTCGAGGAGAATATCGAGGTGTCCCAAGCAACTAGACAAGAGTCCTGACGTCGCTGAACAAACCCGAGTTTTGAAGGGCCATCCCCATCTTAACTCGAGAATATTCCCAAGGTTCCTGCTGCAACTCGAGAAAAATCATGAGACATCTCTCCACGCTGTGAGAAGAGGCTCGATACCCATTCATCGATTGGAGAGTAATTTCGTGTTTCTCGTCAAAAAGAAAGGAGCCTTGACTTCCTTGATGGAACCCCAGAGAATCCCCCTAAGAACAGGGACACAAGTATAGAGGGACCCAGAAATCACAACAGCAACATGAAAGCATTCCGTGTACCCTCATATCATCTCGAGATGAGGCCTGAATCCCCTGCATTAGATCCAGAGCTATTCTGCCATCAACATCAAACACAAGTGGCTTGTCTTTCCTTAATCATCTCCGGAGATAACCCGGGAACACCGTCCCAACTCCAGAGGAACACCAAGTTTAGCACAGCAACTCGACGAAAGCTCCGTGTACCACAAATCTAATCGAGAGTAGAGAGATGACTCCATGGGCTTCGACTCACATGAATGCCAACTTTCTACAGCACCTCAAGACGAGGAGTTTCTCAGCTATAGGAATGTAAGAGAGATCCTGAGTGTGCTGCCCCAATTGGAATGGACACCGAGATGCCCTGACTCGAAATAAGGCCGGATTTCCCTGCAGTGATTTGAATGCAGGATCGTCTTTAATTTCACAAGGTGAAGGGATGTTTGAATCCCCTGTGGAGACTTTAGAGAAAGCAGTAGTTCCCCGCCTCATCTCGACAGGAGGCCTCACATGCCTTTGAAAATTCGAAAGGAACTTGGAGTTCAATGCTTCCAAAGAGACGATGCCTGAATCCCATTGAAAACTGATAGGAATCCCAATATCACTGTGGAACCTGGAAAAGGAACCTGGGTCCCAAGACTCAAATAAAGAGGGGTCCCTATTGCCCTGCCAAATCGCAAGGAAAATCCCGATGTTCCCTGGCAACGACACATAACTCCTGACATCACGGATTAATCACGAGTTTTGAAGGGCCATTCACGTCCTAACTCGAGAATATACCTCAGATTCCCGCCGCAACTCGAGAAAAACCACGAGACTTCCTTCTCGCTGCCAGATGAGACCTGATTCCCCTGCAGTGCATGCAGAGCAATTCCGTGTTCCCCTTTCAAACATGAAAGGAGTCTGGACTTCCTGAATGGAACTTCGGACAGTCCCCAAGAACACTGTCACAAGTCTATAGGGGCCCTGACGTCACCGCAGCAACACAAAATAGATCCGTGTACCCGAAAACATCTCAAGATGAGGCCCGATTGCGCTGCATTGGCTCCAGAGCCATCCCACATTCCCCATCAAACAAGACAAGGGACTTAACTTCCTTTAGGCAACTCCAGAAATTCCCCCAAATCAACAACCAAAGTCTAGAAGAACACCAAGTTCAGCCCCGCAAATGGAGAAAAGCTAAGTGTACACCAAATCCTCTCAAGATGAGAGCGGAATCCCTGGCACCGTCTCAAGAGGAATGAAGACATTCCACAAGCACCTTAAGATGAGGCATCTCTCAGCAGTAGGTATGTGAGGGGGAATCTAAGTTTGCTGCCTCAAGAAGAACGGACACCGAGGTGCCCTGACTCGAAATAAGGCCGGATTTCCCTGCAGTGACTTGAATGCAGGTTCGTCTTTCATCTCACAAGATGAAGGGATGTCTGAATCCCCTGTGGAGACCCTAGAGAAAGCCCTAGTTCGCCGCCGCCTCATCTGACTGGATGCCTCACATCCCTTTGACAACAGGAAAGGAACCCCGAGTTCAATGAGTTCAATGTTTCAAAAGGAGGCAATGCCTGAGTCTGCTTGAAGATTGACAGGAATTCCAATATCCCTGTGGCAATTGGAAAGGGTAACTGGGTCTCACGCCAACCTCGAGAGGCGTCCTAATGCCCTTCCAAGCGTCGAGGAGAATATCGAGGTGTCCCAAGCAACTAGACAAGAGTCCTGACTTCGCTGAACAAACCCGAGTTTTGAAGGGCCATCCCCATCTTAACTCGAGAATTTCCCCAGGTTCCTGCTGCAACACGAGAAAAAAATCATGAGACATCTCCACGCTGTGAGAAGAGGCTCGATACCCATTCATCGATTTTGGAGAGTAATTTCATGTTTCTCGTCAAAAAGAAAAGGAGCCTTGACTTCCTTGATGGAAACCCAGAGAATCCCTAAGAACAGGGACACAAGTATAGAGGGACCAGAAATCACAACAGCAACATGAAAGCATTCCGTGTACCCTCATATCATCTCGATATGAGGCCTGAATCCCCTGCATTAGATCCAGAGCTATTCTGCCGTCAACATCAAACACAAGTGGCTTGTATTTCCTTAATCATCTCCGGAGATAACACGGGAACACCGTCCCAACTCCAGAGGAACACCAAGTTTAGCACACAACTCGAGGAAAGCTCCGTGTACCACAAATCACCTCGAGAGTAGAGATGACTCCATGGGTTCAACTCACATGAATGCCAACTTTCTACAGCACCTCAAGACGAGGAGTTTCTCAGCTATAGGAATGTAAGAGAGATCCTGAGTTGCTGCCCCAATTGGAATGGACACCGAGATGCCCTGACTCGAAATAAGGCCGGATTTCCCTGCAGTGATTTGAATGCAGGATCGTCTTTCATTTCACAAGGTGAAGGGATGTTGAATCCCCTGTAGAGACTTAGAGAAAGCAGTAGTTCCCCGCCTCATCTCGACAGGAGGCCTCACATGCCTTTGAAAATTCGAAAGGAACTTGGAGTTCAATGCTTCCAAAGAGACGATGCCTGAATCCCATTGAAAACTGATAGGAATCCCAATATCACTGTGGAACCTGGAAAAGGAACCTGGGTCCCAAGACTCAAATAAAGAGGGGTCCCTATTGCCCTGCCAAATCGCAAGGAAAATCCCGATGTGTGTTCCGGGCAACGACACATAACTCCTGACATCACGGATTAATCACGAGTTTTGAAGGACCATTCACGTCCTAACTCGAGAATATACCTCAGATTCCCGCCGCAACTCGAGAAAAACCACGAGACTTCCTTCTCGCTGCCAGATGAGACCTGATTCCCCTGCAGTGCATGCAGAGCAATTCCGTGTTCCCCTTTCAAACATGAAAGGAGTCTGGACTTCCTGAATGGAACTTCGGACAGTCCCCAAGAACACTGTCACAAGTCTATAGGGGCCCTGACGTCACCGCAGCAACACACAAAATAGATCCGTGTACCCGAAAACATCTCAAGATGAGGCCCGATTGCGCTGCATTGGCTCCAGAGCCATCCCACATTCCCCATCAAACAAGACAAGGGACTTAACTTCCTTTAGGCAACTCCAGAAATTCCCCCAAATCAACAACCAAAGTCTAGAAGAACACCAAGTTCAGCCCCGCAAATGGAGAAAAGCTAAGTGTACACCAAATCCTCTCAAGATGAGAGCGGAATCCCTGGCACCGTCTCAAGAGGAATGAAGACATTCCACATGCACCTTAAGATGAGGCATCTCTCAGCAGTAGGTATGTGATGGGGAATCTAAGTTTGCTGCCTCAAGAAGAACGGACACCGAGGTGCCCTGACTCGAAATAAGGCCGGATTTCCCTGCAGTGACTTGAATGCAGGTTCGTATTTCATCTCATAAGATGAAGGGATGTCTGAATCCCCTGTGGAGACCCTAGAGAAAGCCCTAGTTCGCCGCCTCATCTCGACTGGATGCCTCACATCCCTTTGAGAACAGGAAAGGAACTCCGAGTTCAATTAGTTCAATGTTTCAAAAGGAGGCAATGCCTGAGTCTGCTTGAAGATTGACAGGAATTCCAATATCCCTGTGGCAATTGGAAAGGGTAACTGGGTCTCACGCCTAACCTCGAGAGGCGTCCTAATGCCCTTCCAAGCGTCGAGGAGAATATCGAGGTGTCCCAAGCAACTAGACAAGAGTCCTGACTTCGCTGAACAAACCCGAGTTTTGAAGGGCCATCCCCATCTTAAGTCGAGAATTTCCCCACGGTTCCTGCTGCAACACGAGAAAAAATCATGAGACATCTCCACGCTGTGAGAAGAGGCTAGATACCCATTCATCGATTTTAGAGTAATTTCATGTTTCTCGTCTAAAATTAAGGAGCCTTGACTTCCTTGATGGAAACCCAGAGAATCCCTAAGAACAGGGACACAAGTATAGAGGGACCCAGAAATCACAACAGCAACATGAAAGCATTCCGTGTACCCTCATATCATCTCTATATGAGGCCTGAATCCCCTGCATTAGATCCAGAGCTATTCTGCCGTCAACATCAAACACAAGTGGCTTGTATTTCCTTAATCATCTCCGGAGATAACACGGGAACACCGTCCCAACTCCAGAGGAACACCAAGTTTAGCACACAACTCGAGGAAAGCTCCGTGTACCACAAATCACCTCGAGAGTAGAGATGATTCCATGGGTTCAACTCACATGAATGCCAACTTTCTACAGCACCTCAAGACGAGGAGTTTCTCAGCTACAGGAATGTAAGAGAGATCCTGAGTTTGCTGCCCCAATTGGAATGGACACCGAGATGCCCTGACTCGAAATAAGGCCGGATTTCCCTGCAGTGATTGGAATGCAGGATCATCTTTCATTTCACAAGGTGAAGGGATGTTGAGTCCCCTGTAGAGACATTAGAGAAAGCAGTATTTCCCCGCCTCATCTCGACAGGAGGCCTCACATGCCTTTGAAAATTCGAAAGGAACTTGGAGTTCAATGCTTCCAAAGAGACGATGCCTGAATCCCATTGAAAACTGATAGGAATCCCAATATCACTGTGGAACCTGGAAAAGGAACCTGGGTCTCAAGACTCAAATAAAGAGGGGTCCCTATTGCCCTGCCAAATCGCAAGGAAAATCCCGACGTGTTCCGGGCAACGACACATAACTCCTGACATCACGGATTAATCACGAGTTTTGAAGGACCATTCACGTCCTAACTCGAGAATATACCTCAGATTCCCGCCGCAACTCGAGAAAAACCACGAGACTTCCTTCTCGCTGCCAGATGAGACCTGATTCCCCTGCAGTGCATGCAGAGCAATTCCGTGTTCCCCTTTCAAACATGAAAGGAGTCTGGACTTCCTGAATGGAACTTCGGACAGTCCCCAAGAACACTGTCACAAGTCTATAGGGGCCCTGACGTCACCGCAGCAACACAAAATAGATCCGTGTACCCGAAAACATCTCAAGATGAGGCCCGATTGCGCTGCATTGGCTCCAGAGCCATCCCACATTCCCCATCAAACAAGACAAGGGACTTAACTTCCTTTAGGCAACTCCAGAAATTCCCCCAAATCAACAACCAAAGTCTAGAAGAACACCAAGTTCAGCCCCGCAAATGGAGAAAAGCTAAGTGTACACCAAATCCTCTCAAGATGAGAGCGGAATCCCTGGCACCGTCTCAAGAGGAATGAAGACATTCCACATGCACCTTAAGATGAGGCATCTCTCAGCAGTAGGTATGTGATGGGGAATCTAAGTTTGCTGCCTCAAGAAGAACGGACACCGAGGTGCCCTGACTCGAAATAAGGCCGGATTTCCCTGCAGTGACTTGAATGCAGGTTCGTATTTCATCTCATAAGATGAAGGGATGTCTGAATCCCCTGTGGAGACCCTAGAGAAAGCCCTAGTTCGCCGCCTCATCTCGACTGGATGCCTCACATCCCTTTGAGAACAGGAAAGGAACTCCGAGTTCAATTAGTTCAATGTTTCAAAAGGAGGCAATGCCTGAGTCTGCTTGAAGATTGACAGGAATTCCAATATCCCTGTGGCAATTGGAAAGGGTAACTGGGTCTCACGCCTAACCTCGAGAGGCGTCCTAATGCCCTTCCAAGCGTCGAGGAGAATATCGAGGTGTCCCAAGCAACTAGACAAGAGTCCTGACTTCGCTGAACAAACCCGAGTTTTGAAGGGCCATCCCCATCTTAAGTCGAGAATTTCCCCACGGTTCCTGCTGCAACACGAGAAAAAATCATGAGACATCTCCACGCTGTGAGAAGAGGCTAGATACCCATTCATCGATTTTAGAGTAATTTCATGTTTCTCGTCTAAAATTAAGGAGCCTTGACTTCCTTGATGGAAACCCAGAGAATCCCTAAGAACAGGGACACAAGTATAGAGGGACCCAGAAATCACAACAGCAACATGAAAGCATTCCGTGTACCCTCATATCATCTCTATATGAGGCCTGAATCCCCTGCATTAGATCCAGAGCTATTCTGCCGTCAACATCAAACACAAGTGGCTTGTATTTCCTTAATCATCTCCGGAGATAACACGGGAACACCGTCCCAACTCCAGAGGAACACCAAGTTTTAGCACACAACTCGAGGAAAGCTCCGTGTACCACAAATCACCTCGAGAGTAGAGATGATTCCATGGGTTCAACTCACATGAATGCCAACTTTCTACAGCACCTCAAGACGAGGAGTTTCTCAGCTACAGGAATGTAAGAGAGATCCTGAGTTTGCTGCCCCAATTGGAATGGACACCGAGATGCCCTGACTCGAAATAAGGCCGGATTTCCCTGCAGTGATTGGAATGCAGGATCATCTTTCATTTCACAAGGTGAAGGGATGTTGAGTCCCCTGTAGAGACATTAGAGAAAGCAGTAGTTTCCCCGCCTCATCTCGACAGGAGGCCTCACATGCCTTTGAAAATTCGAAAGGAACTTGGAGTTCAATGCTTCCAAAGAGACGTGCCTGAATCCCATTGAAAACTGATAGGAATCCCAATATCACTGTGGAACCTGGAAAAGGAACCTGGGTCTCAAGACTCAAATAAAGAGGGGTCCCTATTGCCCTGCCAAATCGCAAGGAAAATCCCGACGTGTTCCGGGCAACGACACATAACTCCTGACATCACGGATTAATCACGAGTTTTGAAGGACCATTCACGTCCTAACTCGAGAATATACCTCAGATTCCCGCCGCAACTCGAGAAAAACCACGAGACTTCCTTCTCGCTGCCAGATGAGACCTGATTCCCCTGCAGTGCATGCAGAGCAATTCCGTGTTCCCCTTTCAAACATGAAAGGAGTCTGGACTTCCTGAATGGAACTTCGGACAGTCCCCAAGAACACTGTCACAAGTCTATAGGGGCCCTGACGTCACCGCAGCAACACAAAATAGATCCGTGTACCCGAAAACATCTCAAGATGAGGCCCGATTGCGCTGCATTGGCTCCAGAGCCATCCCACATTCCCCATCAAACAAGACAAGGGACTTAACTTCCTTTAGGCAACTCCAGAAATTCCCCCAAATCAACAACCAAAGTCTAGAAGAACACCAAGTTCAGCCCCGCAAATGGAGAAAAGCTAAGTGTACACCAAATCCTCTCAAGATGAGAGCGGAATCCCTGGCACCGTCTCAAGAGGAATGAAGACATTCCACATGCACCTTAAGATGAGGCATCTCTCAGCAGTAGGTATGTGATGGGGAATCTAAGTTTGCTGCCTCAAGAAGAACGGACACCGAGGTGCCCTGACTCGAAATAAGGCCGGATTTCCCTGCAGTGACTTGAATGCAGGTTCGTATTTCATCTCATAAGATGAAGGGATGTCTGAATCCCCTGTGGAGACCCTAGAGAAAGCCCTAGTTCGCCGCCTCATCTCGACTGGATGCCTCACATCCCTTTGAGAACAGGAAAGGAACTCCGAGTTCAATTAGTTCAATGTTTCAAAAGGAGGCAATGCCTGAGTCTGCTTGAAGATTGACAGGAATTCCAATATCCCTGTGGCAATTGGAAAGGGTAACTGGGTCTCACGCCTAACCTCGAGAGGCGTCCTAATGCCCTTCCAAGCGTCGAGGAGAATATCGAGGTCCCAAGCAACTAGACAAGAGTCCTGACTTCGCTGAACAAACCCGAGTTTTGAAGGGCCATCCCCATCTTAAGTCGAGAATTTCCCCACGGTTCCTGCTGCAACACGAGAAAAATCATGAGACATCTCCACGCTGTGAGAAGAGGCTAGATACCCATTCATCGATTTTAGAGTAATTTCATGTTTCTCGTCTAAAATTAAGGAGCCTTGACTTCCTTGATGGAAACCCAGAGAATCCCTAAGAACAGGGACACAAGTATAGAGGGACCCAGAAATCACAACAGCAACATGAAAGCATTCCGTGTACCCTCATATCATCTCTATATGAGGCCTGAATCCCCTGCATTAGATCCAGAGCTATTCTGCCGTCAACATCAAACACAAGTGGCTTGTATTTCCTTAATCATCTCCGGAGATAACACGGGAACACCGTCCCAACTCCAGAGGAACACCAAGTTTAGCACACAACTCGAGGAAAGCTCCGTGTACCACAAATCACCTCGAGAGTAGAGATGATTCCATGGGTTCAACTCACATGAATGCCAACTTTCTACAGCACCTCAAGACGAGGAGTTTCTCAGCTACAGGAATGTAAGAGAGATCCTGAGTTTGCTGCCCCAATTGGAATGGACACCGAGATGCCCTGACTCGAAATAAGGCCGGATTTCCCTGCAGTGATTGGAATGCAGGATCATCTTTCATTTCACAAGGTGAAGGGATGTTGAGTCCCCTGTGAGACATTAGAGAAAGCAGTATTTCCCCGCCTCATCTCGACAGGAGGCCTCACATGCCTTTGAAAATTCGAAAGGAACTTGGAGTTCAATGCTTCCAAAGAGACGATGCCTGAATCCCATTGAAAACTGATAGGAATCCCATATCACTGTGGAACCTGGAAAAGGAACCTGGGTCTCAAGACTCAAATAAAGAGGGGTCCCTATTGCCCTGCCAAATCGCAAGGAAAATCCCGACGTGTTCCGGGCAACGACACATAACTCCTGACATCACGGATTAATCACGAGTTTTGAAGGACCATTCACGTCCTAACTCGAGAATATACCTCAGATTCCCGCCGCAACTCGAGAAAAAACCACGAGACTTCCTTCTCGCTGCCAGATGAGACCTGATTCCCCTGCAGTGCATGCAGAGCAATTCCGTGTTCCCCTTTCAAACATGAAAGGAGTCTGGACTTCCTGAATGGAACTTCGGACAGTCCCCAAGAACACTGTCACAAGTCTATAGGGGCCCTGACGTCACCGCAGCAACACAAAATAGATCCGTGTACCCGAAAACATCTCAAGATGAGGCCCGATTGCGCTGCATTGGCTCCAGAGCCATCCCACATTCCCCATCAAACAAGACAAGGGACTTAACTTCTTCCTTTAGGCAACTCCAGAAATTCCCCCAAATCAACAACCAAAGTCTAGAAGAACACCAAGTTCAGCCCCGCAAATGGAGAAAAGCTAAGTGTACACCAAATCCTCTCAAGATGAGAGCGGAATCCCTGGCACCGTCTCAAGAGGAATGAAGACATTCCACATGCACCTTAAGATGAGGCATCTCTCAGCAGTAGGTATGTGATGGGGAATCTAAGTTTGCTGCCTCAAGAAGAACGGACACCGAGGTGCCCTGACTCGAAATAAGGCCGGATTTCCCTGCAGTGACTTGAATGCAGGTTCGTCTTTCATCTCATAAGATGAAGGGATGTCTGAATCCCCTGTGGAGACCCTAGAGAAAGCCCTAGTTCGCCGCCTCATCTCGACTGGATGCCTCACATCCCTTTGAGAACAGGAAAGGAACCCCGAGTTCAATGAGTTCAATGTTTCAAAAGGAGGCAATGCCTGAGTCTGCTTGAAGATTGACAGGAATTCCAATATCCCTGTGGCAATTGGAAAGGGTAACTGGGTCTCACGCCTAACCTCGAGAGGCGTCCTAATGCCCTTCCAAGCGTCGAGGAGAATATCGAGGTGTCCCAAGCAACTAGACAAGAGTCCTGACTTCGCTGAACAAACCCGAGTTTTGAAGGGCCATCCCCATCTTAAGTCGAGAATTTTCCCACGGTTCCTGCTGCAACACGAGAAAAAATCATGAGACATCTCCACGCTGTGAGAAGAGGCTCGATACCCATTCATCGATTTTAGAGTAATTTCATGTTTCTCGTCAAAATTAAAGGAGCCTTGACTTCCTTGATGGAAACCCAGAGAATCCCTAAGAACAGGGACACAAGTATAGAGGGACCCAGAAATCACAACAGCAACATGAAAGCATTCCGTGTACCCTCATATCATCTCGATATGAGGCCTGAATCCCCTGCATTAGATCCAGAGCTATTCTGCCGTCAACATCAAACACAAGTGGCTTGTATTTCCTTAATCATCTCGGGAGATAACACGGGAACACCGTCCCAACTCCAGAGGAACACCAAGTTTAGCACACAACTCGAGGAAAGCTCCGTGTACCACAAATCACCTCGAGAGTAGAGATGATTCCATGGGTTCAACTCACATGAATGCCAACTTTCTACAGCACCTCAAGACGAGGAGTTTCTCAGCTATAGGAATGTAAGAGAGATCCTGAGTTTGCTGCCCCAATTGGAATGGACACCGAGATGCCCTGACTCGAAATAAGGCCGGATTTCCCTGCAGTGATTTGAATGCAGGATCGTCTTTCATTTCACAAGGTGAAGGGATGTTTGAATCCCCTGTGGAGACTTTAGAGAAAGCAGTAGTTCCCCGCCTCATCTCGACAGGAGGCCTCACATGCCTTTGAAAATTCGAAAGGAACTTGGAGTTCAATGCTTCCAAAGAGACGATGCCTGAATCCCATTGAAAACTGATAGGAATCCCAATATCACTGTGGAACCTGGAAAAGGAACCTGGGTCTCAAGACTCAAATAAAGAGGGGTCCCTATTGCCCTGCCAAATCGCAAGGAGAAATCCCGACGTGTTCCTGGCAACGACACATAACTCCTGACATCACGGATTAATCACGAGTTTTGAAGGGCCATTCACGTCCTAACTCGAGAATATACCTCAGATTCCCGCCGCAACTCGAGAAAAACCACGAGACTTCCTTCTCGCTGCCAGATGAGACCTGATTCCCCTGCAGTGCATGCAGAGCAATTCCGTGTTCCCCTTTCAAACATGAAAGGAGTCTGGACTTCCTGATGGAACTTCGGACAGTCCCCAAGAACACTGTCACAAGTCTATAGGGGCCCTGACGTCACCGCAGCAACACAAAAATAGATCCGTGTACCCGAAAACATCTCAAGATGAGGCCCGATTGCGCTGCATTGGCTCCAGAGCCATCCCACATTCCCCATCAAACAAGACAAGGGACTTAACTTCCTTTAGGCAACTCCAGAAATTCCCCCAAATCAACAACCAAAGTCTAGAAGAACACCAAGTTCAGCCCCGCAAATGGAGAAAAGCTAAGTGTACACCAAATCCTCTCAAGATGAGAGCGGAATCCCTGGCACCGTCTCAAGAGGAATGAAGACATTCCACAAGCACCTTAAGATGAGGCATCTCTCAGCAGTAGTAGTATGTGATGGGGGGAATCTAAGTTTGCTGCCTCAAGAAGAACGGACACCGAGGTGCCCTGACTCGAAATAAGGCCGGATTTCCCTGCAGTGACTTGAATGCAGGTTCGTCTTTCATCTCATAAGATGAAGGGATGTCTGAATCCCCTGTGGAGACCCTAGAGAAAGCCCTAGTTCGCCGCCTCATCTCGACTGGATGCCTCACATCCCTTTGACAACAGGAAAGGAACCCCGAGTTCAATGAGTTCAATGTTTCAAAAGGAGGCGATGCCTGAGTCTGCTTGAAGATTGACAGGAATTCCAATATCCCTGTGGCAATTGGAAAGGGAAACTGGGTCTCACGCCTAACCTCGAGAGGCGTCCTAATGCCCTGCCAAGCGTCGAGGAGAATATCGAGGTGTCCCAAGCAACTAGACAAGAGTCCTGACGTCGCTGAACAAACCCGAGTTTTGAAGGGCCATCCCCATCTTAACTCGAGAATATTCCCAAGGTTCCTGCTGCAACTCGAGAAAAATCATGAGACATCTCCACGCTGTGAGAAGAGGCTCGATACCCATTCATCGATTTTAGAGTAATTTCATGTTTCTCGTCAAAAAGAAAGGAGCCTTGACTTCCTTGATGGAAACCCAGAGAATCCCTAAGAACAGGGACACAAGTATAGAGGGACCCAGAAATCACAACAGCAACATGAAAGCATTCCGTGTACCCTCATATAATCGAGATGAGGCCTGAATCCCCTGCATTAGATCCAGAGCTATTCTGCCGTCAACATCAAACACAAGTGGCTTGTATTTCCTTAATCATCTCCGGAGATAACCCGGGAACACCGTCCCAACTCCAGAGGAACACCAAGTTTAGCACAGCAACTCGACGAAAGCTCCGTGTACCACAAATCAATCGAGAGTAGAGATGACTCCATGGGTTCAACTCACATGAATGCCAACTTTCTACAGCACCTCAAGACGAGGAGTTTCTCAGCTATAGGAATGTAAGAGAGATCCTGAGTGTGCTGCCCCAATTGGAATGGACACCGAGATGCCCTGACTCGAAATAAGGCCGGATTTCCCTGCAGTGATTTGAATGCAGGATCGTCTTTATTTCACAAGGTGAAGGGATGTTGAATCCCCTGTGGAGAGACTTTAGAGAAAGCAGTAGTTCCCCGCCTCATCTCGACAGGAGGCCTCACATGCCTTTGAAAATTCGAAAGGAACTTGGAGTTCAATGCTTCCAAAGAGACGATGCCTGAATCCCATTGAAAACTGATAGGAATCCCAATATCACTGTGGAACCTGGAAAAGGAACCTGGGTCCAAGACTCAAATAAAGAGGGGTCCCTATTGCCCTGCCAAATCGCAAGGAAAATCCCGACGTGTTCCGGGCAACGACACATAACTCCTGACATCACGGATTAATCACGAGTTTTGAAGGACCATTCACGTCCTAACTCGAGAATATACCTCAGATTCCCGCCGCAACTCGAGAAAAACCACGAGACTTCCTTCTCGCTGCCAGATGAGACCTGATTCCCCTGCAGTGCATGCAGAGCAATTCCGTGTTCCCCTTTCAAACATGAAAGGAGTCTGGACTTCCTGAATGGAACTTCGGACAGTCCCCAAGAACACTGTCACAAGTCTATAGGGGCCCTGACGTCACCGCAGCAACACAAAATAGATCCGTGTACCCGAAAACATCTCAAGATGAGGCCCGATTGCGCTGCATTGGCTCCAGAGCCATCCCACATTCCCCATCAAACAAGACAAGGGACTTAACTTCCTTTAGGCAACTCCAGAAATTCCCCCAAATCAACAACCAAAGTCTAGAAGAACACCAAGTTCAGCCCCGCAAATGGAGAAAAGCTAAGTGTACACCAAATCCTCTCAAGATGAGAGCGGAATCCCTGGCACCGTCTCAAGAGGAATGAAGACATTCCACATGCACCTTAAGATGAGGCATCTCTCAGCAGTAGGTATGTGATGGGGGGAATCTAAGTTTGCTGCCTCAAGAAGAACGGACACCGAGGTGCCCTGACTCGAAATAAGGCCGGATTTCCCTGCAGTGACTTGAATGCAGGTTCGTCTTTCATCTCACAAGATGAAGGGATGTCTGAATCCCCTGTGGAGACCCTAGAGAAAGCCCTAGTTCGCCGCCTCATCTCGACTGGATGCCTCACATCCCTTTGACAACAGGAAAGGAACCCCGAGTTCAATTAGTTCAATGTTTCAAAAGGAGGCAATGCCTGAGTCTGCTTGAAGATTGACAGGAATTCCAATATCCCTGTGGCAATTGGAAAGGGTAACTGGGTCTCACGCCTAACCTCGAGAGGCGTCCTAATGCCCTTCTTCCAAGCGTCGAGGAGAATATCGAGGTGTCCCAAGCAACTAGACAAGAGTCCTGACTTCGCTGAACAAACCCGAGTTTTGAAGGGCCATCCCCATCTTAAGTCGAGAATTTCCCCACGGTTCCTGCTGCAACACGAGAAAAATCATGAGACATCTCCACGCTGTGAGAAGAGGCTAGATACCCATTCATCGATTTTAGAGTAATTTCATGTTTCTCGTCTAAAATTAAGGAGCCTTGACTTCCTTGATGGAAACCCAGAGAATCCCTAAGAACAGGGACACAAGTATAGAGGGACCCAGAAATCACAACAGCAACATGAAAGCATTCCGTGTACCCTCATATCATCTCTATATGAGGCCTGAATCCCCTGCATTAGATCCAGAGCTATTCTGCCGTCAACATCAAACACAAGTGGCTTGTATTTCCTTAATCATCTCCGGAGATAACACGGGAACACCGTCCCAACTCCAGAGGAACACCAAGTTTAGCACACAACTCGAGGAAAGCTCCGTGTACCACAAATCACCTCGAGAGTAGAGATGATTCCATGGGTTCAACTCACATGAATGCCAACTTTCTACAGCACCTCAAGACGAGGAGTTTCTCAGCTACAGGAATGTAAGAGAGATCCTGAGTTTGCTGCCCCAATTGGAATGGACACCGAGATGCCCTGACTCGAAATAAGGCCGGATTTCCCTGCAGTGATTGGAATGCAGGATCATCTTTCATTTCACAAGGTGAAGGGATGTTGAATCCCCTGTAGAGACATTAGAGAAAGCAGTATTTCCCCGCCTCATCTCGACAGGAGGCCTCACATGCCTTTGAAAATTCGAAAGGAACTTGGAGTTCAATGCTTCCAAAGAGACGATGCCTGAATCCCATTGAAAACTGATAGGAATCCCAATATCACTGTGGAACCTGGAAAAGGAACCTGGGTCTCAAGACTCAAATAAAGAGGGGTCCCTATTGCCCTGCCAAATCGCAAGGAAAATCCCGACGTGTGGGGCAACGACACATAACTCCTGACATCACGGATTAATCACGAGTTTTGAAGGACCATTCACGTCCTAACTCGAGAATATACCTCAGATTCCCGCCGCAACTCGAGAAAAACCACGAGACTTCCTTCTCGCTGCCAGATGAGACCTGATTCCCCTGCAGTGCATGCAGAGCAATTCCGTGTTCCCCTTTCAAACATGAAAGGAGTCTGGACTTCCTGAATGGAACTTCGGACAGTCCCCAAGAACACTGTCACAAGTCTATAGGGGCCCTGACGTCACCGCAGCAACACAAAATAGATCCGTGTACCCGAAAACATCTCAAGATGAGGCCCGATTGCGCTGCATTGGCTCCAGAGCCATCCCACATTCCCCATCAAACAAGACAAGGGACTTAACTTCCTTTAGGCAACTCCAGAAATTCCCCCAAATCAACAACCAAAGTCTAGAAGAACACCAAGTTCAGCCCCGCAAATGGAGAAAAGCTAAGTGTACACCAAATCTCTCAAGATGAGAGCGGAATCCCTGGCACCGTCTCAAGAGGAATGAAGACATTCCACATGCACCTTAAGATGAGGCATCTCTCAGCAGTAGGTATGTGATGGGGAATCTAAGTTTGCTGCCTCAAGAAGAACGGACACCGAGGTGCCCTGACTCGAAATAAGGCCGGATTTCCCTGCAGTGACTTGAATGCAGGTTCGTATTTCATCTCATAAGATGAAGGGATGTCTGAATCCCCTGTGGAGACCCTAGAGAAAGCCCTAGTTCGCCGCCTCATCTCGACTGGATGCCTCACATCCCTTTGAGAACAGGAAAGGAACCCCGAGTTCAATTAGTTCAATGTTTCAAAAGGAGGCAATGCCTGAGTCTGCTTGAAGATTGACAGGAATTCCAATATCCCTGTGGCAATTGGAAAGGGTAACTGGGTCTCACGCCTAACCTCGAGAGGCGTCCTAATGCCCTTCCAAGCGTCGAGGAGAATATCGAGGTGTCCCAAGCAACTAGACAAGAGTCCTGACTTCGCTGAACAAACCCGAGTTTTGAAGGGCCATCCCCATCTTAAGTCGAGAATTTCCCCACGGTTCCTGCTGCAACACGAGAAAAATCATGAGACATCTCCACGCTGTGAGAAGAGGCTAGATACCCATTCATCGATTTTAGAGTAATTTCATGTTTCTCGTCTAAAATTAAGGAGCCTTGACTTCCTTGATGGAAACCCAGAGAATCCCTAAGAACAGGGACACAAGTATAGAGGGACCCAGAAATCACAACAGCAACATGAAAGCATTCCGTGTACCCTCATATCATCTCTATATGAGGCCTGAATCCCCTGCATTAGATCCAGAGCTATTCTGCCGTCAACATCAAACACAAGTGGCTTGTATTTCCTTAATCATCTCCGGAGATAACACGGGAACACCGTCCCAACTCCAGAGGAACACCAAGTTTAGCACACAACTCGAGGAAAGCTCCGTGTACCACAAATCACCTCGAGAGTAGAGATGATTCCATGGGTTCAACTCACATGAATGCCAACTTTCTACAGCACCTCAAGACGAGGAGTTTCTCAGCTACAGGAATGTAAGAGAGATCCTGAGTTTGCTGCCCCAATTGGAATGGACACCGAGATGCCCTGACTCGAAATAAGGCCGGATTTCCCTGCAGTGATTGGAATGCAGGATCATCTTTCATTTCACAAGGTGAAGGGATGTTGAGTCCCCTGTAGAGACATTAGAGAAAGCAGTATTTCCCCGCCTCATCTCGACAGGAGGCCTCACATGCCTTTGAAAATTCGAAAGGAACTTGGAGTTCAATGCTTCCAAAGAGACGATGCCTGAATCCCATTGAAAACTGATAGGAATCCCAATATCACTGTGGAACCTGGAAAAGGAACCTGGGTCTCAAGACTCAAATAAAGAGGGGTCCCTATTGCCCTGCCAAATCGCAAGGAAAATCCCGACGTGTTCCGGGCAACGACACATAACTCCTGACATCACGGATTAATCACGAGTTTTGAAGGACCATTCACGTCCTAACTCGAGAATATACCTCAGATTCCCGCCGCAACTCGAGAAAAACCACGAGACTTCCTTCTCGCTGCCAGATGAGACCTGATTCCCCTGCAGTGCATGCAGAGCAATTCCGTGTTCCCCTTTCAAACATGAAAGGAGTCTGGACTTCCTGAATGGAACTTCGGACAGTCCCCAAGAACACTGTCACAAGTCTATAGGGGCCCTGACGTCACCGCAGCAACACAAAATAGATCCGTGTACCCGAAAACATCTCAAGATGAGGCCCGATTGCGCTGCATTGGCTCCAGAGCCATCCCACATTCCCCATCAAACAAGACAAGGGACTTAACTTCCTTTAGGCAACTCCAGAAATTCCCCCAAATCAACAACCAAAGTCTAGAAGAACACCAAGTTCAGCCCCGCAAATGGAGAAAAGCTAAGTGTACACCAAATCCTCTCAAGATGAGAGCGGAATCCCTGGCACCGTCTCAAGAGGAATGAAGACATTCCACATGCACCTTAAGATGAGGCATCTCTCAGCAGTAGGTATGTGATGGGGAATCTAAGTTTGCTGCCTCAAGAAGAACGGACACCGAGGTGCCCTGACTCGAAATAAGGCCGGATTTCCCTGCAGTGACTTGAATGCAGGTTCGTCTTTCATCTCACAAGATGAAGGGATGTCTGAATCCCCTGTGGAGACCCTAGAGAAAGCCCTAGTTCGCCGCCTCATCTCGACTGGATGCCTCACATCCCTTTGACAACAAGAAAGGAACCCCGAGTTCAATGAGTTCAATGTTTCAAAAGAGGCAATGCCTGAGTCTGCTTGAAGATTGACAGGAATTCCAATATCCCTGTGGCAATTGGAAAGGGTAACTGGGTCTCACGCCTAACTCGAGAGGCGTCCTAATGCCCTTCCAAGCGTCGAGGAGAATATCGAGGTGTCCCAAGCAACTAGACAAGAGTCCTGACTCGCTGAACAAACCCGAGTTTTGAAGGGCCATCCCCATCTTAACTCGAGAATTTCCCCACGGTTCCTGCTGCAACACGAGAAAAATCATGAGACATCTCCACGCTGTGAGAAGAGGCTCGATACCCATTCATCGATTTTAGAGTAATTTCATGTTTCTCGTCTAAAAGAAAGGAGCCTTGACTTCCTTGATGGAAACCCAGAGAATCCCTAAGAACAGGGACACAAGTATAGAGGGACCCAGAAATCACAACAGCAACATGAAAGCATTCCGTGTACCCTCATATCATCTCTATATGAGGCCTGAATCCCCTGCATTAGATCCAGAGCTATTCTGCCGTCAACATCAAACACAAGTGGCTTGTATTTCCTTAATCATCTCCGGAGATAACACGGGAACACCGTCCCAACTCCAGAGGAACACCAAGTTTAGCACACAACTCGAGGAAAGCTCCGTGTACCACAAATCACCTCGAGAGTAGAGATGATTCCATGGGCTTCAACTCACATGAATGCCAACTTTCTACAGCACCTCAAGACGAGGAGTTTCTCAGCTATAGGAATGTAAGAGAGATCCTGAGTTTGCTGCCCCAATGGAATGGACACCGAGATGCCCTGACTCGAAATAAGGCCGGATTTCCCTGCAGTGATTGGAATGCAGGATCGTCTTTCATTTCACAAGGTGAAGGGATGTTGAATCCCCTGTGGAGACATTAGAGAAAGCAGTAGTTCCCCGCCTCATCTCGACAGGAGGCCTCACATGCCTTTGAAAATTCGAAAGGAACTTGGAGTTCAATGCTTCCAAAGAGACGATGCCTGAATCCCATTGAAAACTGATAGGAATCCCAATATCACTGTGGAACCTGGAAAAGGAACCTGGGTCTCAAGACTCAAATAAAGAGGGGTCCCTATTGCCCTGCCAAATCGCAAGGAAAATCCCGACGTGTTCCGGGCAACGACACATAACTCCTGACATCACGGATAATCACGAGTTTTGAAGGACCATTCACGTCCTAACTCGAGAATATACCTCAGATTCCCGCCGCAACTCGAGAAAAACCACGAGACTTCCTTCTCGCTGCCAGATGAGACCTGATTCCCCTGCAGTGCATGCAGAGCAATTCCGTGTTCCCCTTTCAAACATGAAAGGAGTCTGGACTTCCTGAATGGAACTTCGGACAGTCCCCAAGAACACTGTCACAAGTCTATAGGGGCCCTGACGTCACCGCAGCAACACAAAATAGATCCGTGTACCCGAAAACATCTCAAGATGAGGCCCGATTGCGCTGCATTGGCTCCAGAGCCATCCCACATTCCCCATCAAACAAGACAAGGGACTTAACTTCCTTTAGGCAACTCCAGAAATTCCCCCAAATCAACAACCAAAGTCTAGAAGAACACCAAGTTCAGCCCCGCAAATGGAGAAAAGCTAAGTGTACACCAAATCCTCTCAAGATGAGAGCGGAATCCCTGGCACCGTCTCAAGAGGAATGAAGACATTCCACATGCACCTTAAGATGAGGCATCTCTCAGCAGTAGGTATGTGATGGGGAATCTAAGTTTGCTGCCTCAAGAAGAACGGACACCGAGGTGCCCTGACTCGAAATAAGGCCGGATTTCCCTGCAGTGACTTGAATGCAGGTTCGTCTTTCATCTCACAAGATGAAGGGATGTCTGAATCCCCTGTGGAGACCCTAGAGAAAGCCCTAGTTCGCCGCCTCATCTCGACTGGATGCCTCACATCCCTTTGACAACAGGAAAGGAACCCCGAGTTCAATTAGTTCAATGTTTCAAAAGGAGGCAATGCCTGAGTCTGCTTGAAGATTGACAGGAATTCCAATATCCCTGTGGCAATTGGAAAGGGAACTGGGTCTCACGCCTAACCTCGAGAGGCGTCCTAATGCCCTTCCAAGCGTCGAGGAGAATATCGAGGTGTCCCAAGCAACTAGACAAGAGTCCTGACTTCGCTGAACAAACCCGAGTTTTGAAGGGCCATCCCCATCTTAAGTCGAGAATTTTTCCACGGTTCCTGCTGCAACACGAGAAAAATCATGAGACTTCTCCACGCTGTGAGAAGAGGCTCGATACCCATTCATCGATTTTAGAGTAATTTCATGTTTCTCGTCTAAAATTAAGGAGCCTTGACTTCCTTGATGGAAACCCAGAGAATCCCTAAGAACAGGGACACAAGTATAGAGGGACCCAGAAATCACAACAGCAACATGAAAGCATTCCGTGTACCCTCATATCATCTCGAGATGAGGCCTGAATCCCCTGCATTAGATCCAGAGCTATTCTGCCGTCAACATCAAACACAAGTGGCTTGTATTTCCTTAATCATCTCCGGAGATAACACGGGAACACCGTCCCAACTCCAGAGGAACACCAAGTTTAGCACACAACTCGAGGAAAGCTCCGTGTACCACAAATCACCTCGAGAGTAGAGATGACTCCATGGGTTCGACTCACATGAATGCCAACTTTCTACAGCACCTCAAGACGAGGAGTTTCTCAGCTACAGGAATGTAAGAGAGATCCTGAGTTTGCTGCCCCAATTGGAATGGACACCGAGATGCCCTGACTCGAAATAAGGCCGGATTTCCCTGCAGTGATTGGAATGCAGGATCGTCTTTCATTTCACAAGGTGAAGGGATGTTGAATCCCCTGTGGAGAGACTTTAGAGAAAGCAGTAGTTCCCCGCCTCATCTCGACAGGAGGCCTCACATGCCTTTGAAAATTCGAAAGGAACTTGGAGTTCAATGCTTCCAAAGAGACGATGCCTGAATCCCATTGAAAACTGATAGGAATCCCAATATCACTGTGGCACCTGGAAAAGGAACCTGGGTCCCAAGACTCAAATAAAGAGGGGTCCCTATTGCCCTGCCAAATCGCAAGGAGAATCCCGATGTGTTCCTGGCAACGACACATGACTCCTGACATCACGGAATAAACACGAGTTTTGAAGGGCCATCCACGTCCTAACTCGAGAATATACCCAGGTTCCCGCCGCAACTCGAGAAAA
>JAJLRB010001066.1:0-26734 GCA_020976825.1 Odocoileus hemionus
CTATTGCCCTGAAAACCCTCAAGGAGAATCCGATGTGTCCCTGGCAACGAGACATGACCCCTGACATCAGGGATAAACACGAGTTTTGAAGGGCCATCCACGTCCTAACTCGAGAATATAACCCAGTTTCCCACCGCAACTCGAGAAAAACCACGAGACTTCCTCCTCGCTGCCAGATGAGGCCTGATTCCCCTGCAGTGCATGCAGAGCAATTCCGAGTTGCCCTTTCAAACATGAAAGGAGTCTGGACTTCCTGGATGGAACTTCGGAGAGTCCCCAAGAACACTGTCACAAGTCTATAGGGGCCCTGATATCACCGCAGCAACACATAATAGATCCGTGTACCCGAAATCATTTCAAGATGAGAACCGATTGCGCTGCATTGGCTCCAGAGCCATCCCACATTCCCCATCAAACACGACAAGGGACTTAACTTCCTTTAGGCAACTCCAGAAATTCCCCGAAATCAACAACAAAAGTCTAGAAAAACACCAAGTTCAGCCCCGCAAATGGAGAAAAGCTAAGTGTACTCCAAAACATCTCAAGATGAGAGCGGAATCCCTGGCACCGTCTCAAGAGGAATGAAGACATTCCACAAGCAACTTAAGATGAGGCATCTCTCAGCAGTAGGTATGTGAGGGGGAATCTAATTTTGCTGCCTCAAGAAGAACGGACACCGAGGTGCCCTGACTCGAAATAAGGCCGGATTTCCCTGCAGTGACTTGAATGCAGGTTCGTCTTTCATCTCACAAGATGAAGGGATGTCTGAATCCCCTGTGGAGACCCTAGAGAAAGCCCTAGTTCGCCGCCTCATCTGACGGGATGCCTCACATCCCTTTGACAACACGCAAGGAACCCCGAGTTCAATGAGTTCAATGTTTCAAAAGGAGGCGATGCCTGAGTCTGCTTGAAGATTGACAGGAATTCCAATATCCCTGTGGCAACTGGAAAGGGAACCTGGGTCTCACGCCTCACCTCGAGAGGCGTCCCTAATGCCCTGCCAAGCGTCGAGGAGAATATCGAGGTGTCCCAAGCAACTAGACAAGAGTCCTGTGGTCGCTGAACAAACCGAGTTTTGAAGGGCCATCCCCATCTTAACTCGAGAATATTCCCAAGGTTCCTGCTGCAACTCGAGAAAAACCATGAAACTTCTCCACACTGTGAGAAGAGGCTCGATTCCCATTCATCGATTGGAGAGTAATTTCGTGTTTCTGTCAAAAAGAAAGGAGCCTTGACTTCCTTGATGGAACGACCAGAGAATCCCTAAGAACAGGGACACAAGTATAGTGAGACCCAGAAATCACAACAGCAACATGAAAGCATTCCGTGTACCCTCATATCATCTCGAGATGAGGCCTGAATCCCCTGCATTAGATCCAGAGCCATTCTGCCATCAACATCAAACACAAGTGGCTTGTCTTTCCTTAATCAACTCCGGAAATAACACGGGAACACTGTCCCAACTCCAGAGGAACACCAAGTTTAGCACACAACACGAGGGAACACTGTCCCAAATCCAGAAAGCATCAAGTGAACCACAAATAACAAATATCCTCGAGAGTAGAGATTATTCCATGGTTTCGACTCACATGAATGCCAACTTTCTACAGCACCTCAAGACGAGGAGTTTCTCAGCTATAGGAATGTAAGAGAGATCCTGAGTGTGCTGCCCCAAGTGGAATGGACACCGAGATGCCCTGACTCGAAATAAGGCCGGATTTCCTGCAGTGACTTGAATGCAGGATTGTCTTTCATTTCACAAGGTGAAGGGATGTCTGAATCCCCTGTGGAGACTTTAGAGAAAGCAGTAGTTCCCCGCCTCATCTCGACAGGAGGCCTCACATGCCTTTGAAAATTCGAAAGGAACTTGGAGTTCAATGCTTCCAAAGAGAGACGATGCCTGAATCCCATTGAAAACTGATAGGAATCCCAATATCACTGTGGCACCTGGAAAAGGAACCTGGGTCCCAAGTCTCAAATAAAGAGGGGTCCCTATTGCCCTGCCAAACCCTCGCAGGAGAATCCCGATGTGTTCCCTGGCAACGAGACATGACTCCTGACATCAGGGATAAACACGAGTTTTTGAAGGGCCATCCACGTCCTAACTCGAGAATATAACCCAGGTTCCCGCCGCAACTCGAGAAAAACCACGAGACTTTCCACTTCACTGCCAGATGAGGCCTGATTCCCCTGCAGTGCATGCAGAGCAATTCCGTGTTTCCCTTTCAAACATGAAAGGAGTCTGAACTTCCTGGATGGAACTTCGGAGAGTCCCCAAGAACACTGTCACAAGTCTATAGGGGCCCTGACGTCACCGCAACAACACAAAAGAGATTCGTGTACCCGAAATCATCTCAAGATGAGGCCCGATTGCGCTGCATTGTCTCCAGAGCCATCCCACATTCCCCATCAAACACGACAAGGGACTTAGCTTCCTTTAGGCAACTCCAGAGATTCCCCGAAATCAACAACTAAAGTCTAGAAGACCACCTAGTTCAGCCCCGCAAATGGAGAAAAGCTAATTGTACTCCACATCTTCTCAAGATGAGAGTGGAATCCTTGGAACCGTCTCAAGAGGAATGAAGACATTCCACAAGCACCTTAAGATGAGGCATCTCTCAGCAGTAGGTATGTGAGGGGGAATCTAAGTTTGCTGCCTCAAGAAGAACAGACACCGAGGTGCCCTGACTCGAAATAAGGCCGGATTTCCCTGCAGTGACTTGAATGCAGGTTCGTATTTCATCTCACAAGATGAAGGGATGTCTAAATCCCCTGTGGAGACCCTAGAGAAAGCCCTAGTTCGCCACCTCATCTGGACGGGATGCCTCACATCCTTTGACAATGCGCAAGGAACCCCGAGTTCAATGAGTTCAATGTTTCAAAAGGAGGCGATGCCTGAGTCTGCTTGAAGATTGACAGGAATTCCAATATCCCTGTGGCAATTGGAAAGGGAACCTGGGTCTCACGCCTCACGTCGAGAGGCGTCCTAATGCCCTGCCAAGCGTCGAGAGGAGAATATCGAAGTGTCCCTAACAACTAGACAAGAGTCCTGACGTCGCTGAACAAACCCGAGTTTTGAAGGGCCATCCCCATCTTAACTCAAAAATATTCCCAAGATTCCTGCTGCAACTCGAGAAAAACCATGAGACTTCTCCACACTGTGAGAAGAGGCTCGATTCCCATTCATCGATTGGAGAGTAATTTCATGTTTCTCGTCAAAAAGAAAGGAGCCTTGACTTCCTTGATGGAATGCCAGAGAATCCCTAAGAACAGGGACACAAGTATAGTGGGACCCTGAATCACAACAGCAACATGAAAGCATTCGTGTACCCTCATATCATCTCGAGATGTGGCCTGAATCCCCTGCATTAGATCCAGAGCCATTCTGCCATCAACATCAAACACAAGTGGCTTGTCTTTCCTTAATCAACTCCGGAAATAACACGGGAACACTGTCCCAAATCCAGAGGAACACCAAGTTAGCACACAACTCGAGGAAAGCTCCGTGATCCACAAATAACCTCGAGAGTAGAGATTATTCCATGGGTTCGACTCACATGAATGCCAACTTTCTACAGCACCTCAAGACGAGGAGTTTCTCAGCTATAGGAATGTAAGAGAGATCCTGAGTGTGCTGCCCCAAGTGGAATGGACACCGAGATGCCCTGACTCGAAATAAGGCCGGATTTACCTGCAGTGATTTGAATGCAGGATCGTCTTTCATTTCACAAGGTGAAGGGATGTCTAAATCCCCTGTGGAGACTTTAGAGAAAGCAGTAGTTTCCCGCCTCATCTCGACAGGAGGCCTCACATGCCTTTGAAAATTCGAAAGGAACTTGGAGTTCAATGCTTCCAAAGGAGACGATGCCTGAATCCCATTGAAAACTGATAGGAATCCCAATATCACTGTGGCACCTGGAAAAGGAACCTGGGTCCCAAGTCTCAAATAAAGAGGGGTCCCTATTGCCCTGCCAAACCTCAAGGAGAATCCCGATGTGTTCCTGGCAACGAGACATGACTCCTGACATCAGGGATAAACACGAGTTTTGAAGGGCCATCCACGTCCTAACTCGAGAATATACCCCAGGTTCCCGCCGCAACTTGAGAAAAACCACGAGACTTCCACTTCACTACCAGATGAGGCCTGATTCCCCTGCAGTGCATGCAGAGCAATTCCGTGTTTCCCTTTCAAACATGAAAGGAGTCTGAACTTCCTGGATGGAATTTCGGAGAGTCCCCAAGAACACTGTCACAAGTCTATAGGGGCCCTGACGTCACCGCAACAACACAAAAGAGATTCGTGTACCCGAAATCATCTCAATATGAGGCCCGATTGCGCTGCATTGTCTCCAGAGCCATCCCACATTCCCCATCAAACACGACAAGGGACTTAGCTTCCTTTAGGCAACTCCAGAGATTCCCCGAAATCAACAACTAAAGTCTAGAAGAACACCTAGTTCAGCCCCGCAAATGGAGAAAAGCTAATTGTACTCCACATCTTCTCAAGATGAGAGTGGAATCCTTGGAAACATCTCAAGAGGAATGAAGACATTCCACAAGCACCTTAAGATGAGGCATCTCTCAGCAGTAGGTATGTGAGGGGGAATCTAAGTTTGCTGCCTCAAGAAGAACAGACACCGAGGTGCCCTGACTCGAAATAAGGCCGGATTTCCCTGCAGTGACTTGAATGCAGGTTCGTATTTCATCTCACAAGATGAAGGGATGTCTGAATCCCCTGTGGAGACCCTAGAGAAAGCCCTAGTTCGCCACCTCATCTGGACGGGATGCCTCACATCCCTTTGACAATGCGCAAGGAACCCCGAGTTCAATGAGTTCAATGTTTCAAAAGGAGGCGATGCCTGAGTCTGCTTGAAGATTGACAGGAATTCCAATATCCCTGTGGCAATGGAAAGGGAACCTGGGTCTCACGCCTCACGTCGAGAGGCGTCCTAATGCCCTGCCAAGCGTCGAGGAGAATATCGAAGTGTCCCAAGCAACTAGACAAGAGTCCTGACGTCGCTGAACAAACCCGAGTTTTGAAGGGCCATCCCCATCTTAACTCGAGAATATTCCCAAGGTTCCTGCTGCAACTCGAGAAAAACCATGAAACTTCTCCACACTGTGAGAAGAGGCTCGATTCCCATTCATCGATTGGAGAGTAATTTCATGTTTCTCGTCAAAAAGAAAGGAGCCTTGACTTCCTTGATGGAACGCCAGAGAATCCCTAAGAACAGGGACACAAGTATAGTGGGACCCAGAAATCACAACAGCAACATGAAAGCATTCCGTGTACCCTCATATCATCTCGAGATGAGGCCTGAATCCCCTGCATTAGATCCAGAGCCATTCTGCCATCAACATCAAACACAAGTGGCTTGTCTTTCCTTAATCAACTCCGGAGATAACACGGGAAACACTGTCCCAAATCCAGAGGAACACCAAGTTTAGCACACAACTCGAGGAAAGCTCCGTGATCCACAAATAACCTCGAGAGTAGAGATTATTCCATGGGTTCGACTCACATGAATGCCAACTTTCTACAGCACCTCAAGACGAGGAGTTTCTCAGCTATAGGAATGTAAGAGAGATCCTGAGTGTGCTGCCCCAAGTGGAATGGACACCGAGATGCCCTGACTCGAAATAAGGCCGGATTTACCTGCAGTGATTTGAATGCAGGATCGTCTTTCATTTCACAAGGTGAAGGGATGTCTAAATCCCCTGTGGAAACTTTAGAGAAAGCAGCAGTTTCCCGCCTCATCTCGACAGGAGGCCTCACATGCCTTTGAAAATTCGAAAGGAACTTGGAGTTCAATGCTTCCAAAGGAGACGATGCCTGAATCCCATTGAAAACTGATAGGAATCCCAATATCACTGTGGCACCTGGAAAAGGAACCTGGGTCCCAAGTCTCAAATAAAGAGGGGTCCCTATTGCCCTGCCAAAACCCTCAAGGAGAATCCCGATGTGTCCCTGGCAACGAGACATGACCCCTGACATCAGGGATAAACACGAGTTTTGAAGGGCCATCCACGTCCTAACTCGAGAATATAACCCAGTTTCCCACCGCAACTCGAGAAAAACCACGAGACTTCCTCCTCGCTGCCAGATGAGGCCTGATTCCCCTGCAGTGCATGCAGAGCAATTCCGAGTTTCCCTTTTCAAACATGAAAGGAGTCTGGACTTCCTGGATGGAACTTCGGAGAGTCCCCGAGAACACTGTCACAAGTCTATAGGGGCCCTGATATCACCGCAGCAACACAAAATAGATCCGTGTACCCGAAATCATTTCAAGATGAGACCCGATTGCGCTGCATTGGCTCCAGAGCCATCCCACATTCCCCATCAAACACGACAAGGGACTTAACTTCCTTTAGGCAACTCCAGAAATTCCCCGAAATCAACAACAAAAGTCTAGAAGAACACCAAGTTCAGCCCCGCAAATGGAGAAAAGCTAAGTGTACTCCAAAACATCTCAAGATGAGAGCGGAATCCCTGGCACCGTCTCAAGAGGAATGAAGACATTCCACAAGCACCTTAAGATGAGGCATCTCTCAGCAGTAGGTATGTGAGGGGGAATCTAAGTTTGCTGCCTCAGGAAGAACGGACACCGAGGTGCCCTGACTCGAAATAAGGCCGGATTTCCCTGCAGTGACTTGAATGCAGGTTCGTCTTTCATCTCACAAGATGAAGGATGTCTGAATCCCCTGTGGAGACCCTAGAGAAAGCCCTAGTTCGCCGCCTCATCTCGACGGGGATGCCTCACATCCCTTTGACAACACGAAAGGAACCCCGAGTTCAATGAGTTCAATGTTTCAAAAGGAGGCGATGCCTGCCTGAGTCTGCTTGAAGATTGACAGGAATTCCAATATCCCTGTGGCAACTGGAAAGGGAACCTGGGTCTCACGCCTCACCTCGAGAGGCGTCCCTAATGCCCTGCCAAGCGTCGAGGAGAATATCGAGGTGTCCCAAGCAACTAGACAAGAGTCCTGACGTCGCTGAACAAACACGAGTTTTGAAGGGCCATCCCCACCTTAACTCGAGAATATTCCCAAGGTTTCTGCTGCAACTCGAGAAAAACCATGAAACTTCTCCACACTGTGAGAAGAGGCTCGATTCCCATTCATCGATTGGAGAGTAATTTCGTGTTTCTCGTCAAAAAGAAAGGAGCCTTGACTTCCTTGATGGAACGACAGAGAATCCCTAAGAACAGGGACACAAGTATAGTGGGACCCAGAAATCACAACAGCAACATGAAAGCATTCCGTGTACCCTCATATCATCTCGAGATGAGGCCTGAATCCCCTGCATTAGATCCAGAGCCATTCTGCCATCAACATCAAACACAAGTGGCTTGTCTTTCCTTAATCAACTCTCGGAGATAACACGGGAACACTGTCCCAACCCAAACATCAAGTTTAGCAGAGGAAACACTGTCACAAATCCAGAGGAACATCAAGTTTAGCACACAACACGAGGAAAGCTCCGTGATCCACAAATAACCTCGAGAGTAGAGATTATTCCATGGGTTTCGACTCACTCACATGAATGCCAACTTTCTACAGCACCTCAAGACGAGGAGTTTCTCAGCTATAGGAATGTAAGAGAGATCCTGAGTGTGCTGCCCCAAGTGGAATGGACACCGAGATGCCCTGACTCGAAATAAGGCCGGATTTACCTGCAGTGATTTGAATGCAGGATCGTCTTTCATTTCACAAGGTGAAGGGATGTCTGAATCCCCTGTGGAGACTTTAGAGAAAGCAGTAGTTCCCCGCCTCATCTCGACAGGAGGCCTCACATGCCTTTGAAAATTCGAAAGGAACTTGGAGTTCAATGCTTCCAAAGGAGACGATGCCTGAATCCCATTGAAAACTGATAGGAATCCCAATATCACTGTGGCACCTGGAAAAGGAACCTGGGTCCCAAGTCTCAAATAAAGAGGGGTCCCTATTGCCCTGCAAACCCTCCAGGAGAATCCCGATGTGTCCCTGGCAACGAGACATGACTCCTGACATCAGGGATAAACACGAGTTTTGAAGGGCCATCCACGTCCTAACTCGAGAATATAACCCAGTTCCCCGCCGCAACTCGAGAAAAACCACGAGACTTCCTCCTCGCTGCCAGATGAGGCCTGATTCCCCTGCAGTGCATGCAGAGCAATTCCGTGTTCCCCTTTCAAACATGAAAGGAGTCTGGACTTCCTGGATGGAACTTCGGAGAGTCCCCAAGAACACTGTCACAAGTCTATAGGGGCCCTGACGTCACCGCAGCAACACAAAAAAGAGATCCGTGTACCCGAAATCATTTCAAGATGAGACCCGATTGCGCTGCATTGGCTCCAGAGCCATCCCACATTCCCCATCAAACACGACAAGGGACTTAACTTCCTTTAGGCAACTCCAGAGATTCCCCGAAATCAACAACCAAAGTCTAGAAGAACACCAAGTTCAGCCCCGCAAATGGAGAAAAAAAGCTAAGTGTACTCCAAATCCTCTCAAGATGAGAGCGGAATCCCTGGCACCGTCTCAAGAGGAATGAAGACATTCCACAAGCACCTTAAGATGAGGCATCTCTCAGCAGTAGGTATGTGAGGGGGAATCTAATTTTGCTGCCTCAAGAAGAACGGGCACCGAGGTGCCCTGACTCGAAATAAGGCCGGATTTCCCTGCAGTGACTTGAATGCAGGTTTGTCTTTCTTTCATCTCACAAGATGAAGGGATGTCTGAATCCCTGTGGAGACCCTAGAGAAAGCCCTAGTTCGCCGCCTCATCTGGACGGGATGCCTCACATACCTTTGACAACGTGCAAGGAACCCCGAGTTCAATGAGCTCAATGTTTCAAAACGAGGCGATGCCTGAGTCTGCTTGAAGATTGACAGGAATTCCAATATCCCTGTGGCAACTGGAAAGGGAAACTGGTCTCACGCCACAACTCGAGAGGCGTCCCTAATGCCCTGCCAAGCGTCGAGGAGAATATCGAGGTGTCCCAAGATATTGGGACACTCTTGTCCCAACTAGACAAGAGTCCTAACGTCGCTGAACAAACCCGAGTTTTGAAGGGCCATCCCCATCTTAACTCGAGAATATTACCATGGTTCCTGCTGCAACTCGAGAAAAACCATGAGACTTCTCCACAAGAGGCTCGATTCCATTCATCGATTTGGAGAGTACTTTCGTGTTTCTCGTCAAAAAGAAAGGAGCCTTGACTTCCTTGATTGAACCCCAGAGAATCCCTAAGAACAGGGACAGAAGTATAGTGGGACCCAGACGTCAAAACAGCAACATGAAAGCATTCCGTGTACCCTCATATCATCGTGAAATAAGGCCTGAATCCCCTGCATTAGATCCAGAGCCATTCTGCCATCAACATCAAACACAAGTGGCTTGTCTTTCCTTAATCAACTCCGGAAATAACACGGGAACACCGTCCCAACTCCAGAGGAACACCAAGTTCAGCACACAACTCGAGGAAAGCTCCATGAACCACAAATAACCTCGAGAGTAGAGATTACTTCATGGGTTCGACTCACATGAATGCCAACTTTCTACAGCACCTCAAGACGAGGAGTTTCTCAGCTATAGGAATGTAAGAGAGATCCTAAGTGTGCTGTCCCAAGTGGAATGGACACCGAGATGCCCTGACTCGAATAAGGCAAGATTTCTCTGCAGTGACTTGAATGCAGGATTGTCTTTCATTTTTCACAAGGTGAAGGGATGTCTGAATCCCCTGTGTAGACTTTAGAGAAAGCAGTAGTTCATCGCCTCATCTCGACAGGAGGCCTCACATGCCTTTGAAAATTCGAAAGGAACTTGGAGTTCAATGCTTCCAAAGAGACGATGCCTGAATCCCATTGAAAACTGATAGGAATCCCAATATCACTGTGGCACCTGGAAAAGGAACCTAGGTCCCAAGTTTCAAATAAAGAAGGGTCCCATTTGCCCTGCCAAATCGCAAGGAGAATCCCGATGTGTTCGTGGCAACGAGAAATGACTTTTGACATCAGGGATAAACACGGAGTTTTGAAGGGCCATCCACGTCCTAACTCGAGAATATACCACAGGTTCCCGCCGCAACTTGAGAAAAACCACGAAATTCCCCTTCACTACCAGATGAGGCATGATTCCCCTGCAGTGCATGCAGAGCAATTCCGTGTTTCCCTTTCAAACATGAAAGGAGTCTGAACTTCCTGGATGGAATTTCGAGAGTCCCCAAGAACACTGTCACAAGTCAATAGGGGCCCTGACGTCACCGCAACAACACAAAAGAGATTCGTGTACCCGAAATCATCTCAATATGAGGCCCGACTGCGCTGCATTGTCTCCAGAGCCATCCCACATTCCCCATCAAACACGACAAGGGACTTAGCTTCCTTTAGGCAACTCCAGAGATTCCCCGAAATAAACAACTAAAGTCTAGAAGACCACCTAGTTCAGCCCCGCAAATGGAGAAAAGCTAATTGTACTCCACATCTTCTCAAGATGAAAGTGGAATCCTTGGAAACATCTGAAGAGGAATGAAGACATTCCACAAGCACCTTAAGATGAGGCATCTCTCAGCAGTAGGTATGTGAGGGGGAATCTAAGTTTGCTGCCTCAAGAAGAACAGACACCGAGGTGCCCTGACTCGAAATAAGGCCGGATTTCCTGCAAAGACTTGAATGCAGGTTCGTATTTCATCTCACAAGATGAAGGGATGTCTGTCTAATCCCCCTGTGGAGACCCTAGAGAAAGCCCTAGTTCGCCACCTCATCTGGACGGGATGCCTCACATCCCTTTGACAATGCGCAAGGAACCCCGAGTTCAGTGAGTTCAATGTTTCAAAAGGAGGCGATGCCTGAGACTGCTTGAAGATTGACAGGAATTCCAATATCCCTGTGGCAATTGGAAAGGGAACCTGGGTCTCACGCCTCACGTCGAGAGGCGTCCTAATGCCCTGCCAAGCGTCGAGGAGAATATCGAAGTGTCCCTAACAACTAGACAAGAGTCCTGACGTTGCTGAACAAACCCGAGTTTTGAAGGGCCATCCCCATCTTAACTCAAAAATATTCCCAAGATTCCTGCTGCAACTCGAGAAAAACCATGAGACTTCTCCACACTGTGAGAAGAGGCTCGATTCCCATTCATCGATTGGAGAGTAATTTCATGTTTCTCGTCAAAAAGAAAGGAGCCTTGACTTCCTTGATGGAATGCCAGAGAATCCCCTAAGAACAGGGACACAAGTATATTGGGACCCTGAAGTCACAACAGCAACATGAAAGCATTCCGTGTACCCTCATATCATCTCGAGATGTGGCCTGAATCCCCTGCATTAGATCCAGAGCCATTCTGCCATCAACATCAAACACAAGTGGCTTGTCTTTCCTTAATCAACTCCGGAAATAACACGGGAACACTGTCCCAAATCCAGAGGAACACCAAGGTTAGCACACAACTCGAGGAAAGCTCCGTGATCCACAAATAACCTCGAGAGTAGAGATTATTCCATGGGTTCGACTCACATGAATGCCAACTTTCTACAGCACCTCAAGACGAGGTGTTTCTCAGCTATAAGAATGTAAGAGAGATCCTGAGTGTGCTGCCCCAAGTGGAATGGACACCGAGATGCCCTGACTCGAAATAAGGCCGGATTTACCTGCAGTGATTTGAATGCAGGATCGTCTTTCATTTCACAAGGTGAAGGGATGTCTAAATCCCCTGTGGAAACTTTTAGAGAAAGCAGCAGTTTCCCGCCTCATCTCGATAGGAGGCCTCACATGCCTTTGAAAATTCGAAAGGAACTTGGAGTTCAATGCTTCCAAAGGAGACGATGCCTGAATCCCATTGAAAACTGATAGGAATCCCAATATCACTGTGGCACCTGGAAAAGGAACCTGGGTCCCAAGTCTCAAATAAAGAGGGGTCCCTATTGCCCTGCCAACCCTCATGGAGAATCCCGATGTGTCCCTGGCAACGAGACATGACCCCTGACATCAGGGATAAACACGAGTTTTGAAGGGCCATCCACGTCCTAACTCGAGAATATAACCCAGTTTCCCACCGCAACTCGAGAAAAACCACGAGACTTCCTCCTCGCTGCCAGATGAGGCCTGATTCCCCTGCAGTGCATGCAGAGCAATTCCGAGTTGCCCTTTCAAACATGAAAGGAATCTGGACTTCCTGGATGGAACTTCGGAGAGTCCCCAAGAACACTGTCACAAGTCTATCTATAGGGCCCTGATATCACCGCAGCAACACATAATAGATCCGTGTACCCGAAATCATTTCAAGATGAGACCCGATTGCGCTGCATTGGCTCCAGAGCCATCCCACATTCCCCATCAAACACGACAAACGACTTAACTTCCTTTAGGCAACTCCAGAAATTCCCCGAAATCAACAACAAAAGTCTAGAAAAACACCAAGTTCAGCCCCGCAAATGGAGAAAAGCTAAGTGTACTCCAAAACATCTCAAGATGAGAGCGGAATCCCTGGCACCGTCTCAAGAGGAATGAAGACATTCCACAAGCAACTTAAGATGAGGCATCTCTCAGCAGTAGGTATGTGAGGGGGAATCTACGTTTGCTGCCTCAAGAAGAACGGACACCGAGGTGCCCTGACTCGAAATAAGGCCGGATTTCCCTGCAGTAACTTGAATGCAGGTTCGCCTTTCATCTCACAAGATGAAGGGATGTCTGAATCCCCTGTGGAGACCCTAGAGAAAGCCCTAGTTCACCGCCTCATCTCGAATGGATGCCTCACATCCCTTTGACAACACGAAAGGAACCCCGAGTTCAATGAGTTCAATGTTTCAAAAGGAGGCGATGCCTGAGTCTGCTTGAAGATTGACAGGAATTCCAATATCCCTGTGGCAACTGGAAAGGGAACCTGGGTCTCATGCCTCACCTCGAGAAGCGTCCCTAATGCCCTGCCAAGCGTCGAGGAGAATGTCGAGGTGTCCCAAGCAACTAGACAAGAGTCCTGTGGTCGCTGAACAAACACGAGTTTTGAAGGGCCATCCCCACCTTAACTCGAGAATATTCCCAAGGTTTCTTCTGCAACTCGAGAAAAACCATGAAACTTCTTCACGCTGTGAGAAGAGGCTCGATTCCCATTCATCGATTGGAGAGTAATTTCGTGTTACCTGTCAAAAAGAAAGGAGCCTTGAATTCCTTGATGGAACGACAGAGAATCCCTAAGAACAGGGACACAAGTATAGTGAGACCCAGAATCACAACAGCAGCAACATGAAAGCATTCCGTGTACCCTCATATCATCTCGAGATGAGGCCTGAATCCCCTGCATTAGATCCAGAGCCATTCTGCCATCAACATCAAACACAAGTGGCTTGTCTTTCCCTAATCAACTCCGGAGATAACACGGGAACACTGTCCCAACTCCAGAGGAACATCAAGTTTAGCACACAACACGAGGGAACACTGTCCCAAATCCAGAGGAACATCAAGTTTAGCACACAACACGAGGAAAGTTCCGTGATCCACAAATAACCTCGAGATTAGAGATTATTCCATGGTTTCGACTCACATGAATGCCAACTTTCTACAGCACCTCAAGACGAGGAGTTTCTCAGCTATAGGAATGTAAGAGAGATCCTGAGTGTGCTGCCCCAAGTGGAATGGACACCGAGATGCCCTGACTCGAAATAAGGCCGGATTTACCTGCAGTGATTTGAATGCAGGATCGTTTTTCATTTCACAAGGTGAAGGGATGTCTGAATCCCCTGTGGAGACTTTAGAGAAAGCAGTAGTTCCCCGCCTCATCTCGACAGGAGGGCCTCACATGCCTTTGAAAATTCGAAAGGAACTTGGAGTTCAATGCTTCCAAAGGAGACGATGCCTGAATCCCATTGAAAACTGATAGGAATCCCAATATCACTGTGGCACCTGGAAAAGGAACCTGGGTCCCAAGTCTCAAATAAAGAGGGGTCCCTATTGCCCTGCAAACCCTCCAGGAGAATCCCGATGTGTCCCTGGCAACGAGACATGACTCCTGACATCAGGGATAAACACGACTTTTGAAGGGCCATCCACGTCCTAACTCGAGAATATAACCCAGTCTCCCGCCGCAACTCGAGAAAAACCACGAGACTTCCTCCTCGCTGCCAGATGAGGCCTGATTCCCCTGCAGTGCATGCAGAGCAATTCCGTGTTCCCCTTTCAAACATGAAAGGAGTCTGGACTTCCTGGATGGAACTTCGGAGAGTCCCCAAGAACACTGTCACAAGTCTATAGGGGCCCTGACGTCACCGCAGCAACACAAAATAGATCCGTGTACCCGAAATCATTTCAAGATGAGGCCCGATTGCGCTGCATTGGCTCCAGAGCCATCCCACATTCCCCATCAAACACGACAAGGGACTTAACTTCCTTTGGGCAACTCCAGATATTCCCCGAAATCAACAACAAAAAGTCTAGAAGAACACCAAGTTCAGCCCCGCAAATGGAGAAAAGCTAAGTGTACTCCAAATCCTCTCAAGATGAGAGCGGAATCCCTGGCACCGTCTCAAGAGGAATGAAGACATTCCACAAGCACCTTAAGATGAGGCATCTCTCAGCAGTAGGTATGTGAGGGGGAATCTAATTTTGCTGCCTCAAGAAGAACGGGCACCGAGGTGCCCTGACTCGAAATAAGGCCGGATTTCCCTACAGTGACTTGAATGCAGGTTTGTCTTTCATCTCACAAGATGAAGGGATGTCTGAATACCCTGTGGAGACCCTAGAGAAAGCCCTAGTTCGCCGCCTCATCTGGACGGTATGCCTCACATACCTTTGACAACGTGCAAGGAACCCCGAGTTCAATGAGCTCAATGTTTCAAAACGAGGCGATGCCTGAGTCTGCTTGAAGATTGACAGGAATTCCAATATCCCTGTGGCAACTGGAAAGGGAAACTTAGTCTCACGCCACAACTCGAGAGGCGTCCCTAATGCCCTGCCAAGCGTCGAGGAGAGAATATCGAGGTGTCCCAAGATATTGGGACACTCTTGTCCCAACTAGACAAGAGTCCTAACGTCGCTGAACAAACCCGAGTTTTGAAGGGCCATCCTCATCTTAACTCGAGAATATTACCATGGTTCCTGCTGCAACTCGGAAAAACCATGAGACTTCTCCACAAGAAGAGCTCGATTCGCATTCATCGATTGGAGAGTACTTTCGTGTTTCTCGTCAAAAAGAAAGGAGCCTTGACTTCCTTGATTGAACCCCAGAGAATCCCTAAGAACAGGGACAGAAGTATAGTGGGACCCAGACGTCAAACGGCAACATGAAAGCATTCCGTGTACCCTCATATCATCGTGAAATAAGGCCTGAATCCCCTGCATTAGATCCAGAGCCATTCTGCCATCAACATCAAACACAAGTGGCTTGTCTTTCCTTAATCAACTCCGGAAATAACACGGGAACACCGTCCCAACTCCAGAGGAACACCAAGTTCAGCACACAACTCGAGGAAAGCTCCATGAACCACAAATAACCTCGAGAGTAGAGATTACTTCATGGGTTCGACTCACATGAATGCCAACTTTCTACAGCACCTCAAGACGAGGAGTTTCTCAGCTATAGGAATGTAAGAGAGATCCTAAGTGTGCTGTCCCAAGTGGAATGGACACCGAGATGCCCTGACTCGAAATAAGGCAAGATTTCTCTGCAGTGACTTGAATGCAGGATTGTCTTTCATTTCACAAGGTGAAGGGATGTCTGAATCCCCTGTGTAGACTTTACAGAAAGCAGTAGTTCATCGCCTCATCTCGACAGGAGGCCTCACATGCCTTTGAAAATTCGAAAGGAACTTGGAGTTCAATGCTTCCAAAGAGACGATGCCTGAATCCCATTGAAAACTGATAGGAATCCCAATATCACTGTGGCACCTGGAAAAGGAACCTAGGTCCCAAGTTTCAAATAAAGAAGGGTCCCATTTGCCCTGCCAAATCGCAAGGAGAATCCCGATGTGTTCGTGGCAACGAGAAATGACTTTTGACATCAGGGATAAACAGGAGTTTTTGAAGGGCCATCCACGTCCTAACTCGAGAATATACCACAGGTTCCCGCCGCAACTTGAGAAAAACCACGAAATTTCCACTTCACTACCAGATGAGGCATGATTCCCCTGCAGTGCATGCAGAGCAATTCCGTGTTTCCCTTTCAAACATGAAAGGAGTCTGAACTTCCTGGATGGAATTTCGGAGAGTCCCCAAGAACACTGTCACAAGTCAATAGGGGCCCTGACGTCACCGCAACAACACAAAAAGAGATCGTGTACCCGAAATCATCTCAATATGAGGCGCGACTGCGCTGCATTGTCTCCAGAGCCATCCCACATTCCCCATCAAACACGACAAGGGACTTAGCTTCCTTTAGGCAACTCCAGAGATTCCCCGAAATCAACAACTAAAGTCTAGAAGAACACCTAGTTCAGCCCCGCAAATGGAGAAAAGCTAATTGTACTCCACATCTTCTCAAGATGAGAGTGGAATCCTTGGAAACGTCTCAAGAGGAATGAAGACATTCCACAAGCACCTTAAGATGAGGCATCTCTCAGCAGTAGGTATGTGAGGGGGAATCTAAGTTTGCTGCCTCAAGAAGAACAGACACCGAGGTGCCCTGACTCGAAATAAGGCCGGATTTCCCTGCAGTGACTTGAATGCAGGTTCGTATTTCATCTCACAAGATGAAGGGATGTCTGAATCCCCTGTGGAGACCCTAGAGAAAGCCCTAGTTCGCCACCTCATCTGGACGGGATGCCTCACATCCCTTTGACAATGCGCAAGGAACCCCGAGTTCAGTGAGTTCAATGTTTCAAAAGGAGGCGATGCCTGAGACTGCTTGAAGATTGACAGGAATTCCAATATCCCTGTGGCAATTGGAAAGGGAACCTGGGTCTCACGCCTCACGTCGAGAGGCGTCCTAATGCCCTGCCAAGCGTCGAGGAGAATATCGAAGTGTCCCTAAAATCTAGACAAGAGTCCTGACGTTGCTGAACAAACCCGAGTTTTGAAGGGCCATCCCCATCTTAACTCAAAAATATTCCCAAGATTCCTGCTGCAACTCGAGAAAAACCATGAGACTTCTCCACACTGTGAGAAGAGGCTCGATTCCCATTCATCGATTGGAGAGTAATTTCATGTTTCTCGTCAAAAAGAAAGGAGCCTTGACTTCCTTGATGGAACGCCAGAGAATCCCTAAGAACAGGGACACAAGTATAGTGGGACCCTGAAGTCACAACAGCAACATGAAAGCATTCCGTGTACCCTCATATCATCTCGAGATGTGGCCTGAATCCCCTGCATTAGATCCAGAGCCATTCTGCCATCAACATCAAACACAAGTGGCTTGTCTTTCCTTAATCAACTCCGGAGATAACACGGGAACACTGTCCCAAATCCAGAGGAACACCAAGGTTAGCACACAACTCGAGGAAAGCTCCGTGATCCACAAATAACCTCGAGAGTAGAGATTATTCCATGGGTTCGACTCACATGAATGCCAACTTTCTACAGCACCTCAAGACGAGGTGTTTCTCAGCTATAAGAATGTAAGAGAGATCCTGAGTGTGCTGCCCCAAGTGGAATGGACACCGAGATGCCCTGACTCGAAATAAGGCCGGATTTACCTGCAGTGATTTGAATGCAGGATCGTCTTTCATTTCACAAGGTGAAGGGATGTCTAAATCCCCTGTGGAAACTTTAGAGAAAGCAGCAGTTTCCCGCCTCATCTCGACAGGAGGCCTCACATGCCTTTGAAAATTCGAAAGGAACTTGGAGTTCAATGCTTCCAAAGGAGACGATGCCTGAATCCCATTGAAAACTGATAGGAATCCCAATATCACTGTGGCACCTGGAAAAGGAACCTGGGTCCCAAGTCTCAAATAAAGAGGGGTCCCTATTGCCCTGAAAACCCTCAAGGAGAATCCCGATGTGTCCCTGGCAACGAGACATGACCCCTGACATCAGGGATAAACACGAGTTTTGAAGGGCCATCCACGTCCTAACTCGAGAATATAACCCAGTTTCCCACCGCAACTCGAGAAAAACCACGAGACTTCCTCCTCGCTGCCAGATGAGGCCTGATTCCCCTGCAGTGCATGCAGAGCAATTCCGAGTTCCCCTTTCAAACATGAAAGGAATCTGGACTTCCTGGATGGAACTTCGGAGAGTCCCCAAGAACACTGTCACAAGTCTATAGGGGCCCTGACATCACCGCAGCAACACAAAATAGATCCGTGTACCCGAAATCATTTCAAGATGAGACCCGATTGCGCTGCATTGGCTCCAGAGCCATCCCACATTCCCCATCAAACACGACAAGGGACTTAACTTCCTTTAGGCAACTCCAGAGATTCCCCGAAATCAACAACAAAAGTCTAGAAAAACACAAAGTTCAGCCCCGCAAATGGAGAAAAGCTAAGTGTACTCCAAAACATCTCAAGATGAGAGCGGAATCCCTGGCACCGTCTCAAGAGGAATGAAGACATTCCACAAGCACCTTAAGATGAGGCATCTCTCAGCAGTAGGTATGTGAGGGGGAATCTACGTTTGCTGCCTCAAGAAGAACGGACACCGAGGTGCCCTGACTCGAAATAAGGCCGGATTTCCCTGCAGTAACTTGAATGCAGGTTCGTCTTTCATCTCACAAGATGAAGGGATGTCTGAATCCCCTGTGGAGACCCTAGAGAAAGCCCTAGTTCACCGCCTCATCTCGAATGGATGCCTCACATCCCTTTGACAACACGAAAAGAACCCCGAGTTCAATGAGTTCAATGTTTCAAAAGGAGGCGATGCCTGAGTCTGCTTGAAGATTGACAGGAATTCCAATATCCCTGTGGCAACTGGAAAGGGAACCTGGGTCTCATGCCTCACCTCGAGAGGCGTCCCTAATGCCCTGCCAAGCGTCGAGGAGAATATCGAGGTGTCCCAAGCAACTAGACAAGAGTCCTGACGTCGCTGAACACGAGTTTTGAAGGGCCATCCCCATCTTAACTCGAGAATATTCCCAAGGTTTCTTCTGCAACTCGAGAAAAACCATGAAACTTCTTCACGCTGTGAGAAGAGGCTCGATTCCCATTCATCGATTGGAGAGTAATTTCGTGTTTCTCGTCAAAAAGAAAGGAGCCTTGACTTCCTTGATGGAACGACAGAGAATCCCTAAGAACAGGGACACAAGTATAGTGGACCCAGAAAATCACAACAGCAACATGAAAGCATTCCGTGTACCCTCATATCATCTCGAGATGAGGCCTGAATCCCCTGCATTAGATCCAGAGCCATTCTGCCATCAACATCAAACACAAGTGGCTTGTCTTTCCTTAATCAACTCTGGAGATAACACGGGAACACTGTCCCAACATCAAGTTTAGCACACAACAGAGGAACACCAGAGGAACATCAAGTTTAGCACACAACACGAGGAAAGTTCCGTGATCCACAAATAACCTCGAGATTAGAGATTATTCCATGGTTTCGACTCACATGAATGCCAACTTTCTACAGCACCTCAAGACGAGGAGTTTCTCAGCTATAGGAATGTAAGAGAGATCCTGAGTGTGCTGCCCCAAGTGGAATGGACACCGAGATGCCCTGACTCGAAATAAGGCCGGATTTACCTGCAGTGATTTGAATGCAGGATCGTTTTTCATTTCACAAGGTGAAGGGATGTCTGAATCCCCTGTGGAGACTTTAGAGAAAGCAGTAGTTCCCCGCCTCATCTCGACAGGAGGCCTCACATGCCTTTGAAAATTCGAAAGGAACTTGGAGTTCAATGCTTCCAAAGGAGACGATGCCTGAATCCCATTGAAAACTGATAGGAATCCCAATATCACTGTGGCACCTGGAAAAGGAACCTGGGTCCCAAGTCTCAAATAAAGAGGGGTCCCTATTGCCCTGCAAACCCTCAAGGAGAATCCCGATGTGTCCCTGGCAACGAGACATGACTCCTGACATCAGGGATAAACACGACTTTTGAAGGGCCATCCACGTCCTAACTCGAGAATATAATCCAGTTTCCCGCCGCAACTCGAGAAAAACCACGAGACTTCCTCCTCGCTGCCAGATGAGGCCTGATTCCCCTGCAGTGCATGCAGAGCAATTCCGTGTTCCCCTTTCAAACATGAAAGGAGTCTGGATTTCCTGGATGGAACTTCGGAGAGTCCCCAAGAACACTGTCACAAGTCTATAGGGGCCCTGACGTCACCGCAGCAACACAAAATAGATCCGTGTACCCGAAATCATTTCAAGATGAGACCCGATTGCGCTGCATTGGCTCCAGAGCCATCCCACATTCCCCATCAAACACGACAAGGGACTTAACTTCCTTTGGGCAACTCCAGATATTCCCCGAAATCAACAACCAAAGTCTAGAAGAACACCAAGTTCAGCCCCGCAAATGGAGAAAAGCTAAGTGTACTCCAAATCCTCTCAAGATGAGAGCGGAATCCCTGGCACCGTCTCAAGAGGAATGAAGACATTCCACAAGCACCTTAAGATGAGGCATCTCTCAGCAGTAGGTATGTGAGGGGGAATCTAATTTTGCTGCCTCAAGAAGAACGGACACCGAGGTGCCCTGACTCGAAATAAGGCCGGATTTCCCTGCAGTGACTTGAATGCAGGTTTGTCTTTCATCTCACAAGATGAAGGGATGTCTGAATCCCCTGTGGAGACCCTAGAGAAAGCCCTAGTTCGCCCGCCTCATCTCGACGGATGCCTCACATCCCTTTGACAACGTGAAAGGAACCCCGAGTTCAATGAGCTCAATTTCAAAAGGAGGCGATGCCTGAGTCTGCTTGAAGATTGACAGGAATTCCAATATCCTGTGGCAACTGGAAAGGGAACCTGGGTCTCAAGCCTCAAATAAAGAGCGGTCCCTATTGCCCTTCAAACCCTCGAGGAGAATCCGATGTGTCCCAAGCAACTAGACATGAGTCCTGACGTCAGGGAACAAACACGAGTTTTGAAGGGCCATCCCCATGTCCTAAAGCGAGAATATAACCCAGTCTCCCGCCGCAACTCGAGAAAAACCACGAAACTTCTCCTCGCTGCCAGATGAGGCCTGATTCCCCTGCAGTGCATGCAGAGTAATTCCGTGTTCCCCTTTCAAAAATGAAAGGAGTCTGGACTTCCTGGATGGAACTGCGGAGAGTCCCCAAGAACACTTTCACAAGTCTATTGGGACCCTGACATCACAACAGCAACACATGAATAGATTCGTGTACCCTCAATCATCTTCAAGATGAGACCCGATTGCACTGCATTGGCTCCAGAGCCATCCCACATTCCCCATCAACATCAACACGACAAACGACTTAACTTCCTTTAGGCAACTCCAGATATTCCCCGAAATCAACAACAAAAGTCTAGAAAACCACCAAGTTCAGCCCACAAATGGAGAAAAGCTAAGTGTACTCCAAATAATCTCAAGATGAGAGCGAATCCCTGGCACCGTCTCAAGAGGAATGAAGACATTCCACAAGCACCTTAAGATGAGGCATCTCTCAGCAGTAGGTATGTGAGGGGGAATCTACGTTTGCTGCCTCAAAAGAACGGACACCGAGGTGCCCTGACTCGAAATAAGGCCGGATTTCCCTTCAGTGATCTTGAATGCAGGTTCGTCTTTCATCTCACAAGATGAAGGGATGTCTGAATCCCCTGTGGAGACCCTAGAGAAAGCCCTAGTTCACCGCCTCATCTCGAATGGATGCCTCACATCCCTTTGACAACACGAAAGGAACCCCGAGTTCAATGAGTTCAATGTCTCAAAAGGAGGCGATGCCTGAGTGTGCTTGAAGATTGACAGGAATTCCAATATCCCTGTGGCAACTGGAAAGGGAACCTGGGTCTCATGCCTCACCTCGAGAAGCGTCCCTAATGCCCTGCCAAGCGTCGAGGAGAATGTCCAGGTGTCCCAAGCAACTAGACAAGAGTCCTGACGTCGCTGAACAAACAGGAGTTTTGAAGGGCCATCCCCACCTTAACTCGAGAATATTCCCACGGTTTCTTCTGCAACTCGAGAAAAAAAACCATGAAACTTCTTCACGCTGTGAGAAGAGGCTCGATTCCCATTCATCGATTGGAGAGTAATTTCGTGTTTTCTGTCAAAAAGAAAGGAGCCTTGACTTCCTTGATGGAACGACAGAGAATCCCTAAGAACAGGGACACAAGTATAGTGGGACCCAGAAATCACAACAGCAACATGAAAGCATTCCGTGTACCCTCATATCATCTCGAGATGAGGCCTGAATCCCCTGCGTTAAATTCAGAGCCATTCTGCCATCAACATCAAAAACAAGTGGCTTGTCTTTCCCTAATCAACTCCGGAGATAACACGGGAACACTGTCCCAACTCCAGAGGAACATCAAGTTTAGCACAAACACGTGTCCCAAATCCAGAGGAACACAAGTTTAGCACACAACACGAGGAAAGTTCCGTGATCCACAAATAACCTCGAGATTAGAGATTGTTCCATGGTTTCAGCTCACATGAATGCCAACTTTCTACAGCACCTCAAGACGAGGAGTTTCTCAGCTATAGGAATGTAAGAGAGATCCTGAGTGTGCTGCCCCAAGTGGAATGGACACCGAGATGCCCTGACTCGAAATAAGGCCGGATTTCCCTGCAGTGATTTGAATGCAGGATCGTTTTTCATTTCACAAGGTGAAGGGATGTCTGAATCCCCTGTGGAGACTTTAGAGAAAGCAGTAGTTCCCCGCCTCATTTCGACAGGAGGCCTCACATGCCTTTGAAAATTCGAAAGGAAATTGGAGTTCAATGCTTCCAAAGGAGACGATGCCTGAATCCCATTGAAAACTGATAGGAATTCCAATATCACTGTGGCACCTGGAAAAGGAACCTGGGTCCCAAGTCTCAAATAAAGAGCGGTCCCTATTGCCCTGCAAACCCTCTAGGAGAATCCAGATGTGTCCCTGGCAACGGGACATGACTCCGGACATCAGGGATAAACACGATTTTTAAAGGGCCATCCATGTCCTAAAGCGAGAATATAACCCAGTCTCCCGCCGCAACTCGAGAAAAACCACGAGATTTCCTCCTCGCTGCCAGATGAGGCCTGATTCCCCTGCAGTGCATGCAGAGCAATTCCGTGTTTCCCTTTCAAACATGAAAGGAGTCTGGGCTTCCTGGATGGAACTTCGGAGAGTCCCCAAGAACACTTTCACAAGTCTATTAGGGCACTGACGTCACCGCAGCAACACAAAATAGATCCGTGTACCCGAAATCATTTCAAGATGAGCCCCGATTGCACTGCATTGGCTCCAGAGCCATCCCACATTTCCCATCAAACACGACAAGGGACTTAACTTCCTTTGGGCAACTCCAGAGATTCCCCAAAATCAACAAACAAAGTCTAGAAGAACACCAAGTTCAGCCCCGCAAATGGAGAAAAGCTAAGTGTACTCCAAATCCTCTCAAGATGAGAGCGGAATCCCTGGCAGCGTTTCAAGCGGAATGAAGACATTCCACAAGCACCTTAAGATGAGGCATCTCTCAGCAGAAGGTATGTGAGGGGGAATCTAATTTTGCTGCCTCAAGAAGAACGGGCACCGAGGTGCCCTGACTCGAAATAAGGCCGGATTTCCCTACAGTGACTTGAATGCAGGTTTGTTTTTCATCTCACAAGATGAAGGAATGTCTGAATAACCTGTGGAGTCCCTAGAGAAAGCCCTAGTTCGCCGCCTCATCTGGACGGTATGCCTCACATACCTTTGACAACGTGCAAGGAACCCCGAGTTCAATGAGCTCAATGTTTCAAAACGAGGCTATGCCTGAGTCTGCTTGAAGATTGACAGGAATTCCAATATCCCTGTGGCAACTGGAAAGGGAAACTTAGTCTCACGCCACAACTCGAGAGGCGTCCCTAATGCCCTGCCAAGCGTCGAGGAAAATATCGAGGTGTCCCAAGATATTGGGACACTCTTGTCCCAACTAGTCAAGAGTCCTAACGTCGCTGAACAAACCCGAGTTTTGAAGGGCCATCCTCATCTTAACTCGAGAATATTACCATGGTTCCTGCTGCAACTCGGGAAAAACCATGAGACTTCTCCACAAGAGGCTCGATTCGCATTCATCGTTTGGAGAGTACTTTCGTGTTTCTCGTCAAAAAGAAAGGAGCCTTGACTTCCTTGATTGAACCCCAGAGAATCCCTAAGAACAGGGACAGAAGTATAGTGGGACCCAGACGTCAAAGAGCAACATGAAAGCATTCCGTGTACCCTCATATCATCGTGAAATAAGGCCTGAATCCCCTGCATTAGATCCAGAGCCATTCTGCCATCAATATCAAACACAAGTGGCTTGTCTTTCCTTAATTAACTCCGGAAATAACACGGGAACACCGTCCCAACTCCAGAGGAACACCAAGTTCAGCACACAACTCGAGGAAAGCTCCATGAACCACAAATAACATCGAGAGTAGAGATTACTTCATGGGTTCGACTCACATGAATGCCAACTTTCTACAGCACCTCAAGACGAGGAGTTTCTCAGCTATAGGATGTAAGAGAGATCCTAAGTGTGCTGCCCCAAGTGAATGGACCCCGAGATGCCCTGACTCGAAATAAGGCAAGATTTCTCTGCAGTGACTTGAATGCAGGATTGTCTTTCATTTCACAAGGTGAAGGGATGTCTGAATCCCCTGTGTAGAAGTTAGAGAAAGCAGTAGTTCATCGCCTCATCTCGACAGAAGGCCTCACATGCCTTTGAAAATTCGAAAGGAACTTGGAGTTCAATGTTTCCAAAGAGACGATGCCTGAATCCCATTGAAAAGTGATAGGAATCCCAATATCTCTGTGACACCTGGAAAAGGAACCTAGGTCCCAAGATTCAAATAAAGAAGGGTCCCATTTGCCCTGCCAAATCGCAAGGAGAATTCCGATGTGTTCATGGCAACGAGAAATGACTTTTTACATCAGGGATAAACAGGAGTTTTCAAGGGCCATCCACGTCCTAACTCGAGTATATACCACAGGTTCCTGCCGCAACTTGAGAAAAACCACGAAATTTCCACTTCACTACCAGATGAGGCATGATTCCCCTGCAGTGCATGCAGAGCAATTCCGTGTTTCCCTTTCACACATGAAAGGAGTCTGAACTTCCTGGATGGAATTTCGGAGAGTCCCCAAGAACACTGTCACAAGGCTATAGGGGCCCTGACGTCACCGCAGCAACACAAAAGAGATTCGTGTACCCGAAATCATCTCAGTATGAGGCGCGACTGCGCTGCATTGTCTCCAGAGCCATCCCACATTCCCCATCAAACACGACAAGGGACTTAGCTTCCTTTAGGCAACTCCAGAAATTCCCCGAAATCAACAACTAAAGTCTAGAAGAACACCTAGTTCAGCCCCGCAAATGGAGAAAAGCTAATTGTACTCCACATCTTCTCAAGATGAGAGTGGAATCCTTGGAACCGTCTCAAGAGGAATGAAGACATTCCACAAGCACCTTAAGATGAGGCATCTCTCAGCAGTAGGTATGTAAGGGGGAATCTAAGTTTGCTGCCTCAAGAAGAACAGACACCGAGGTGCCCTGACTCGAAATAAGGCCGGATTTCCCTGCAGTGACTTGAATGCAGGTTCGTCTTTCATCTCACAAGATGAAGGGATGTCTGAATCCCCTGTGGAGACCCTAGAGAAAGCCCTAGTTCGCCACCTCATCTGGACGGGATGTCTCACACTCCTTTGACAATGCGCAAGGAACCCCGAGTTCAGTGAGTTTAATGTTTCAAAAGGAGGCGATGCCTGAGACTGCTTGAAGATTGACAGGAATTCCAATATCTCTGTGGCAATTGGAGAGGGAACCTGGGTCTCACGCCTCACGTTGAGAGGCGTCCTAATGCCCTGCCAAGCGTCGAAGAGAATATCGAAGTGTTCCTAGAAACTAGACAAGAGTCCTGACGTTGCTGAACAAACCCGAGTTTTGAAGGGCCATCCCCATCTTAACTCAAAAATATTCCCAAGATTCCTGCTGCAACTCGAGAAAAACCATGAGACTTCTCCACATTGTGAGAAGAGGCTCGATTCCCATTCATTGATTGGAGAGTAATTTCATGCTTCTCGTCAAAAAGAAAGGAGCCTTGACTTCCTTGATGGAACGCCACAGAATCCCGAAGAACAGGGACACAACTATAGTGCGACCCTGAAGTCACAACAGCAACATGAAAGCATTCCGTGTACCCTCATATCATCTCGAAATGTGGCCTGAATCCCCTGCATTAGATCCAGAGCCATTGTGCCATCAACATCAAACACAAGTGGCTTGTCTTTCCTTAATCAACTCTGGAGATAACACGGGAACACTGTCCCAACTCCAAAGGAACACCAAGTTTAGCACACAACTCGAGGAAAGCTCCGTGAACCACAAATAGCCTCGAGAGTAGAGATGACTCCATGGGTTCGACTCACATGAATGCCAACTTTCTACAGCACCTCAAGACGAGGAGTTTCTCAGCTATAGGAATGTAAGAGAGATCCTGAGTGTGCTGCCCCAAGTGGAATGGACACCGAGATGCCCTGACTCAAAATAAGGCCGGATTTTCCTGCAGGGATTTGAATGCAGGATCGTCTTTCATTTCACAAGGGGAAAGGATGTCTGAATCCCCTGTGGAGACTTTAGAGAAAGCAGCAGTTTCCCGCCTCATCTCGACAGGAGGCCTCACATGCCTTTGAAAATTCGAAAGGAACTTGGAGTTCAATGCTTCCAAAGGAGACGATGCCTGAATCCCACTGAAAACTGATAGGAATCC